>JASDQU010507244.1:50887-70610 GCA_032191745.1 Picea mariana
ATGGGTCTTGCACACTCTAGTGCATAAAACATAAGTGGTATCGATGCTTGATGCAATGAGGCCAATCCTATGATCCTGGTAATCACGAGAACAATAATCTTTAGGAAGAGGTTACCTATAGCTCGGATAGGGATTTGACTTCCCATCATGGGAGTCCCTGCAACACAGTGGGTCTCGATGTATTCTTTGACCTTCATCCCATTCCTTGCCCCGTGTGACTTGAGGTCCACAACCTCTCCTCGATGTGAAAGTCCAGTCAAGAAGTAGATGTTCTCCACTTCAATCCTTAATGGTTGTCCATCAAGGATAAATCTCTCTCTATCGGGATCCCAATAACCCACTAGCATTTCCAACAACCTCACTTGGGCCCTCATTCCTTTGAGAGCCCAAAACTTGTATAAACCACTGAATTTAAAGAGGATGGGATGAAGAGTTACCTGGTCTGGACGTTGTGTGGTTCTGTTGCCTATTGCTCCCGTGATCGCAGTTTGAATTCTGGAGTTGTTTTAGTCCAAATTGCACTATTTGGGTAAAAATGAAAATGATACAATAAATTTTAATTTTATTACTATTTATAATCCATTTTTTACCCACTTGATATAGTTTGATGCTATTGTTTTGTCTAATTGACTAATTCAAGAATGGTTTTAAGCTGGTTTTTGTAGTTTCGACTCAATTTTCTTGCGGATTTCAACGTCATGGTTGGTCGTTCATCTCCTCGGGTAGGTATATTCATAACCTAGCATATAATATAGGTATCTACTCCATCGTGCATTTTTTTGCATTATCCTTCGACTACCATTTTCTACGCCTTAGGTATGAACCCATTTATTGCAATGCATAAACCTCCATCTGCTATTAATAGCATCATTAATAAATGGTAGAGACTTACCAAACATGGGTACCCTAGTTAGAACCTCTTTGTCATTTGGTGCCCATGCTAAGTTTTTTTCTTAGGACCGGGAGTCCATTAAAATTCAATACGTGACTTTACAATGAGCCTCATTTCTCATTCATGCACACGCGACCTTATTACCTGCGGACTCCCAATAACGAGTCTCATTTAAGCTCTTTTCCGACTCATCCAAAAACTGAAAAGATCACCGAGTGATTTCTCCCTTTCACACTCGTTAAAATTGGATTTGAAAGATCATGAGTCCTAGTTAAGCTCTTTTCTGACTCGCTATCAAAAATAGAAAAGATTGACGAGTGAACTTATCTTTTTCAAACTCATAAATTGGATTTGAAAAGACATCTATTTGGCACAAGTTTACCCCTTTTTCACACCAAGTAGACTAAAAGATATAAAAAAGGACATTTTTTAGCGTTAAGTTGTGATTGCATCTCATGCCCTCGCTTGTTGTATTGATCCTTTAGCCGATTCTCGCTTTGCTTTATAAATCGTTGCCTAAGCAGTTTGCATCCTGAACCAAGCAGAGCCTTGTTTTTATCCTTCGCAATTTGACACCCTATACCCTAGAGGGAACATCACCCTGAGTGTCCATCTCCTGCATGCATCTCCTTGCATTGAGCATAGGTACGTTCCACTGATAGAACTAGTTTTGCTTACTTGTGACACTCGTTCCCTCCTCTGTATCATAGCATTCATTTGTTATGAAAAAAAAAAAAAGATGGGAGGGAAGGGAATACTATATTGTAATTGGCAGCAGTTGTGTCACCTTTGAATAGAGAACAAAGTTATTGAGTCCTTGTGTCATCATAATTTTGGGTTTAGCATGGCCTTAGGAAGTTGATCTTGCTACAGAGTTTTCTCTATTGATTGGTTACTCTTGCAGTCCCTATAGAGAACGTTATTGATGCCTCCTGCATCTAATTGTCACATCATTGAGTCCATGCTAACAGAGTCCACCATATGTGTCATGCTCTTGTTCAAAGGAAGTCTATCAACCTGTGTTAGCCACTCCTCATAAATCTTGAGTTTTCATATCGGCCATACCCTCAGTTTGTCTCAGAATCACATGATACTTTGGTCTTATCATGTACCCTGGCTCTACTTTCATCATTGGTAGGTAACCTTGAACCCAACAATCGACATTTCATCATTGGTCATTGAATGGGTGGCTTCCCTCATGTTCGATGGCAAGACATCTATTCACATTTTGGAATTCGTGCAATGTCTTGGATGCCATTAGCCTTATTGGTGGTTTCCTTGCCTTTGTCAGCAGTTTTTCATCATTGGCTGCTATTCAAAGGGTCCTTTTCATGTACCGCTTGCATTTGGCACACATGAAAGACACACAGGGTTGTTGGTTCGTGAACATTTTCTTCGACCGATCTCCACCAAATCATGAAGTTCCTACTTTGTTCCTCATGTTGACTAATGAGAGATGCCTCAATGCTCTCCTTTTAGTGGGTCTCTTTCCATCGACTTCAACTCATTTATTATGGATACAAGACCTAGAGTTTTATGAGTACCTTGAGGCTTACAGTCATTAGTGGCAAGCTCTCTCGCCATTGATAGATGGGAATACATCAATGTCTCCTGATAAATGGATCTCTCAAGTGTTCAACAACAACTCCTTTATTCGCATTTGTAGAGATCTACTCAGTACCTTGATACCTACTTTAATTGTCAGTAGGTTGTCTCACATTTGTTAACGGTATACTTCAATGATTGGTAATCAAACGATGTCTCATATTGTTCAACCTCAACTCATTTATTCACATGATGTAGACTTGCACCATTGGCAGATAGTGTAGAAGACTTGAAGACATCACTATGTGGCCACAGCTTTCCTGAGTTGTTGCTTACATTTCATTGGACTAGTACCTATTTGACTTCAGTGATCATGGGAGATCATATTGTAATCCATGGTATACATATATCTTTAGATTGATTTTTGAGACTAGTTTCACTGGGCCTTGTTCGTGACTATGACAACTTTTGGCATATAACCGCATTTGTATTTGCCTATTCATGGCCATGAACACTTGTTTGGTATATTTTCCACATGGATCTGCATTGTATTCTTGGTAGCCATGCATGCAAAGTCAGTACATAATGTAATGAACAATTGATTTTATCTAGTTGGTTATCTACCACTCCACTTCTGGGTTATTTATAATGTATTTCGGTTATCGTAGATACTCCTCTAATCTTACACATTAGGGGGCATTTGTTATAGAAAGATTTGCCTCACCATTGCTATCTTGCACAAAGGGCCTTTTTCCATTTCCCTATGCAGACTTATCATCCCTTTTTTGATGAATCCAGAGCTAAAAATATACATTTTTCCACATATACACTCCCTATCAGTTATAAAAGATGCGTATATGCTTGTTGCTCCACTGCAGCTCACGTATATCAGGATTTGTGCCAGAAAATAAAAAATGAGGTCGGGTTTCCATGTCACGACAAGAGATCTCTGATCCTTGGCCTTCCATATACTAGAAACATTCTGACTCAGCCCTTCAGTTGCATTCTAGAGGCTATAAGAGCACAATTTCGAACTATGGAAAAGAGAGAGAAAGCATTCAACTTTGATATAAAAGTTACTCTTGAGAAATTACTTCATATTGAGTCTACATCCCTTTGTCCCTCAAGTATGAACACAATGTTCAGCCCCCAAGTTCTTTCCCTATTGTTGAGAGGATCTCATTGCCTCTTTTCTATGAGCTTGCCTTTGGTGGAGGATTGAAGTGATGGAGACCCAGTTGGAAGGAACTTGGTTTCTTGGTTTCGAACCATGTCAACATAGAAATTTGTAATGATGACACTTTTGTTGATCAATTATTAATAGAAATACTCCTTTCCCATCCTATTGGTATCTTGCAAATATATGATTATTATCCATGGGCATGTTTGTAATGTTTATTAATGGATTATTCTATCTGATGTGCTAATCCCTTTTATATCATCACTATATACTTGCTTTGCCTGTTTGTTGAGAACTTCTTGCAGGTATAAAGCTTTGGGTCAAAGTGTTGAACAGTGGAACATCATCAAACATTGGATCGAGGTAGGCCTCTTTCTTATATTGTGCATTAGTCTATATAGCATATGTTGGAATTGAGTTGATTTATGCAGTCACAGTTGTCTGTTGTGGTTTACCCTTGGCCATAGAGAGTTTTTCCCATGTAAAAGAACTCTAGGAGACACTAATCCCCTTCTTCAGGGAACCAACCCTAGGAAGCAATGACTCCCTCGTATTTAGGGCACCAACCCTAAGAAGCACCAGCTCTCTTGTATTTAGGGAACCAACCCTAGGAAGCACCAAATCCCTTATCTTTTACAATTTTCTTAGTAAGGATACGAATCCTTCCATGCTCCTCCCTTCCACCCTCACTTCACAAGAACCAACAGTTCTTATTCTTGGACTCTACTTTTGTTTTGATCTTCTTATCTGGACTGGAGAGACACCTTCTTCTCACCACTCTTTCTCATTTATATACTCTTCCAACTGGTGTGAGATATAATACATTGTGTCCCTTTGTTTGGACCATTGAACCTCTTCATTAACAATAATCTCATTTTTTTCTTTATTCAAATATTATCAAGAAGCGTTTTTTAATTTAATGAAAATATTTTTCATTAATCGATCACAGGAATGGATCAATTTCATTTAACTTAATTTCATGTCTCTACAAATATTGCAGAAATCAAATTTTGTAGAGGTGCTTCCTTCAAACCATTTACATATGACCATAGGCGCAGGACCATGGGCTTATTAATTTAAGTTTTTCCTCTTCTTCACCCATATTTTTCTATTCCATACGACCGCAGGTGTTGGATAGAAGCTAGGCCAAGAGATTCCTTGATCACTTATGAAAATCATTGATCACATTTTAATGTCACGATGAGATGGATAATTCTCATTTACTTTGGAACTTATGCTATTTGTGGCTCCTGGACTTTGGAGTAGCAATTCCTCCGAAGTGATTACCTACCGAATAAGTCATAAATTGGTGGTGACCACTTGTTTTCAATTAACATCTCCACATACACTATCCTTCCACTATGCTTGATCATCAGTTGGGAATTCTCCCGAATTAGATCAATGGTTAGCATTAACTTCGACCTTCGGTGCTTCAGGTGATTTCTTCTACACACGCATTCAATATTTAGAAGTTCATTTTTCTGAAGTAGATCGGATGGTTGGATTTCACTTGAATGATAGATGGTTCTCGATCATTTCAGAACTTCGATACTTTGAGAATTTGTTGGTGGAGAAACTCCCGAAGTACATACTCCTGGAGTGACGTAGTTGCGGACGTCACTTGTGACTTGGAACTAGCCAAGTGGCTACCATGTGTCACTTAGATTCATGATTTGAACATACCTGAAATGCCAATTTCATCTTGACACTTGTCATTATATGATTTTTCCACATGTCCTTGATGACATGGTCTGCTGACGCGGATCTCCTTATGTGTGTGCTACATGTCTTCACTTCGTGACTTCAGAAATTTGTCCTTCGGGTGAATTTACATGTTCTCAACACATTCTTGCTGAACTGGTTAGCTACAAAGTTGACCATTGCTACCTTGGCGCACTCTGAATAGATCAATGGTTGAGGGGTTTTCCAAATCTGACATTTGATGGGAGTTTTTGACTCTGGGGCTTTGGCCTTGGTATTTTCTTATCATATCCTTCCACTTTACTTGATCCAATGGTCGGTATATTATCCAAAGTGTTCCTCGGATCAGACGACTCATGTCCACTTTGGGATTTCATCCTTCGGGTGAACTCATATGTTTTGAATCCTTTTTCGCCGAAGTGGTCTGCGTCGAAGTTGACCACAATCCTGATCGAACAATCATCATGTATTCTCCAAATATGATTGTCCTTATTTATGAATTACCATGTCCTTCCACTCAACTTGATCCAACAGTTGAGAATTCTCTTGGAGCAGATCAACAATCAGGGATGATTGTGGGGTCCTCAAGTAGCACGACATTTAAAACTATCGTCGAGTTTCAAAATGGAAACTGGTCGTTTGGTAGTGGAACTGATTCCAAGCGTATATCTATGATGTTTTTAATTTTTTCCCAAATTTCCTTTTCCAATTCACAATGCATTATCTTGACAAACTCTGATTTTAATAGATGACACAAGATGGCATCCATGGATTTTTCATTATTTTCACTAGCCTTCTCTCCATCCTGATCCGTTGGTGGAGATGTTGGAGATTTATAAACATTCATGAAATATTTCCTAATATCAAAACCAAGAGACATTAAATAGGTTCGCATCCTTATGCTCCAAAAGGAATAGTTTGTTCCATCAAACAATGTAGCCTTAATTGTGGAGAAACCCTCTTCATTGGCCATGTGTGCTCTCAAGATCTACCTTCCAGTGGTAAGACTATTTTTGAAGGAATTCTCTCTAATACCAATTGTTTAGTGCACATGAATACTGAGAGGGGGGGTTAAATCGTTATAATAAAATATTTTTACTCTTTCAAACATTCATCAACCACAAGAAACAATATGTTGGAAAGTTGGTTGTCATTGATGTCAGCCCTAGAAGAAGTCCAAGAGATGGGTGTATTTGGAGAAGTCTCCAAAGTGGTCCCCTTATGGCATATCTCTAACCATGGCCCTCATGGGAAGATGCTTTGAAGAATTCTACAAGAATACCTGGAAACATGGTTAAGTGGTTAAGTGGTTAAAAAGCCCCATAGGTGTGGTCATGAATCCCAAAGTTGTTTGAAGAAAACGAGTGTGAAGGAAATTATAAATGTATGCACAACCCTCATATAATGATATTCCTCTTCATTTCATTTCCAATGATAGGTGTTACACCACATGGTTCCTCACAGTTGAGAATTTATTCCCTCTTAAAGATGAATCCCCAAAATAAAATGAACAATCCTTGGATATAAGGACAAAAAGTTACAAGTGAGACCCTAAAAAGTGTTGCAAACAAGAAGTTACAAGTTAGCCCCATTGCAACAAATATAAAAATAAATATTAAGCATATTTTTGGTAAAGTCGACCCCAATGGAATAATCATAAAAAAATTGAATTGAATTTTATTTGGGTCAAGTCGGCCTTAAAAAGAGGGTTCAATATCTAGTATAAGTAAGGAACCTAGGAGTTCATTTGTTAAATAAAATCAAGGTTTTTTTTTATCTGAGGTAACCAAGGAGATTATATGAGGTGAATTTCAGAGGGAATATGAAGTGAACAAGGGAAAAAATCCAAGGGAGGATGAAATCTTGTTATCATGTGTTCTAAGGTATGTTATTTAAAGGTCATCTTACCATTTTTTCTATAACGGATTTTATAGAATAATTCAAATAGAAAAACTTGGAGGATGTTGAGAATACATATCAAGGTACATGTGGTAAACATTTCATCTTCTGGGTCATTCTACTTTTGGAGATACACTCTATGGAAGATACAATTTTTTACTAGTCCTGTAACTAGTCTCAAACAGGTGTTCTGGGTAAAATAGTCATAAATTCTTCATAGAGGATCCAAATTTTGTGAGACCAATTGCATTGGAAAAATTATAGTCTTTAGTTTATGTATGTGAGTTTCAAAATCAGATGTAATATATTGAGCATGTGGAATTTTGTACAAGTTCACTCTCCATAATAGGTCATAATTCAGGAAGATCTGCCATTTTTGCTATATATTCTTTTCAGTGACGAATAAAGATGTAAAACTTGGAGGAATATTTATGTGGACCTATTATGATGTATCAAATATAGTGATAGAAGTAGTGACATAAACAGTGACAGTGACAGTGTGTGTCTATGTGGACCCAGTCTCTATGTGGACCCAGTTTCTAAGTGGACCTAGTTTGATGATGTTGAAGCTAAGGAAGGTATGATGAGAAGAGATCTTATGCACCAGGTTGTTACATGATTAAATCTATCTCTTTATATGTTTTTTTGAGGTTTATATTTTGATGTTATGGTATATTATTGAGGCATATCTTGGAGAGTCTTGGGCACATGGCTAGAGATATATGTTGGTGATATTGGGAATATAATTTGAGGTATATATTTGGTACATGGTTTATGGTTTATCATGGATGTTATGGAACATGTTTGATGCATATTTTGGCGCATGCTTGGTACATGGTTTGAGGCATATCTTGGTGGTGTTGGGAATAATTTTTTAGATATGTTCTTGGTGATCTTGGCATAGGGTTTATGTGAATGAATATGATTTTGATGACGATGATGATGTATCAGTATCAGTGACATTATCAGTGACAGGTTGATTATCAGTGACAATGTCGGGTTGATTATTAGTGACAACGATAGGTTGATTATCAGTGAAAGTGACAGGTTGATTATAAGTGACATGATGATTATCAATGACAGGTTGATTATTAGTGATAGTTTCAGTGATAGGTTGAGCCTCCATTTATATTTCAAGGCAGCAGGGTGGTGCAAGGAAGGAGATTGAAGTCTCTTTCATGTTGGTGCCTGTAAACTAGGGGGTTCGAGCTTCCTTCCAGTTGGAGATGGAGAATACATGGAGTTAGAGATTCCTCCAGGTTGAAGGTTGTAAATCAGGGGGTTGGAGCTGGAGAATCTAGGGAGTTGTAGATTCCTTCATGTTGGAGTCTGTAAACACAGGGTTGGTGCCTCCTCTCAGTTGGTGCTGGAGAATTTTGTAAGTTGGTGATTCCTATAAATATAATCTTATAATATATAAGAAATCATTCCATGTTTTTCTCCCATTTGGGTTTCCACATAAATTTGTGTGTATTATGCATACATGGTTATATGTTTATGATATGTTAAATGCAATCATAAGTGAATGTAATTGTTTATAAGTTAATGTTTACTTGTTTTGATTAAAAATGGTAAAAGGTGCTCAATATTGGTTCACCCCCCTCCTAGTATTGGTGAATATTCCAATAATTGGTATCATAGTATGTTCCTTTAGAGACAGTCTAACCACTGGAAGGTAGATCATGGAGTGCACAAATAATGGAACACCATTGTTTAATGGTTAGAAATATGTCTTCTGGAATATAAGGATGAAATAATATTTACGGGCACAGGGATTTGGTTTTTGGAAATGAGTTGTTATAGGATACATCGATTCAAAGAAACCAAAGACTACAACAAAGAAGGAATTAAAAAGAAACAACAAAAAAGGCAATGGATGTCATCATGGATGGATTACATGATTCAGTAAAATTCAAAGTAGGAGAATGTGCATCAGCTAAAGAACTTTGAGATAAGCTACATAATATATATTCTAAGGAATATCCTCTTATCATAGAGCCAGAGCATGTTGATCAGGATAAAGAAGATACAAGGATAGAAAGTGAAGAAAGATGTTCATCATATCCATAAGAACAAGATTATGAAAAAGGCATAGTGAATTTTGAGGCTGAACTAATTAGTGCTTTAAGTGAGTTAAATAGAGAAATGAATAAAAACAAGTTTCTCAAGGAAGAATTGATAAAGATAAAGGAGGATTCTCAAGACTCTAACAAAAATTATGAAGAATCCCAACAGATCATCATGAATCTAAAAGCTCAACTAGAAGAATTCAAAGTGACTAAAGAAACCCTCAAGGATCATTTGAAAGAGAAGCAATGTTTGGAAGCCGAAATAATATCACTAAGAGAGGAAGCTAAGAAAATAGAAGAAATTTTGACAAATCACCTTAAGGAAAGCTCTGAGGACTTAAACAAGATTGAAGTAGAATCTAGTCAAAAATAAAAAAGACTTGAAGAAGAAATCATATCCTTGAAGAAGAAAAGAGAATGAAAGAAGTAATGAAGATCCAAATGATGAAGAAAGAAGAATATTGTGAGAAGATTGAAGTTTTCAAGCTCAACAAGAACGTTGAAGAGAGAGGAAGCTCCACACCACTAGTAAACAAAGTTGAAGAGAAATTTTAGAGGTTACTAGAAAGGAAAAACGAAGAGAAGGCTAAGAGTTATGCAGAAATCATCAAAGGTCCTATCAAGAAAGAATAATGTGATCCATCTATAATATTCCAGATATAAAATCGTATGTAGAACAGAAACATTTATCTAGAAATGGCAGAGAAACAATGATATAACCAGAACAATAACAGAATAATACTAGGATAACACCAGAAAGAGTACTTTGAGTACTGATAGAAATGTTCACTTACCTCTTTGAGGTGGAAACCTCCAGCAGAGCAGAGATCTATTACAATAATATCCAAGATAATATTTCTCAAACCCTATACTTCTATTTATACTAAATATATCTATCCAAAAGAACAATCTAGAGGAACATCCTTCTAGACGCGAAAGCTTCTGTTAAGTATTCTTACATTTGACTTATTATTCCTTATTGTTAGGCCTTATTAATATTGACATTTATTACATGGAATCATATTATTCTACCTACATGAGGGGTTAGGGAGGTTAGATCCCTAACATGCCCTCCCCCTTGAAGAAAAACCGTGTCCTCAAGGCTTCTGATGAGGGAATTGTTGTACAATGGTGGTTGGCTCCCAAGTGATATCTTTTGGAGGGGTATCTTTCCATTGGACTAACACTTTCTAGATGGTGCATTGATGGAGATGATGATCTCTCTAGGACAAGACTTCTTGTGGATGCAACCATATGGAACCTTCTTTATCCAACTCAGGGAGACTAGTTTAAGTTTGGCACTTAGTTCAAATCACCTTCTTTAAGCAGGAAACATAAAAAATAGGATGTAGCTTCGACTGATTGGGTAGAGCTAACTAATAGGCCATTGATCCCACACACTTGAGAACTGTATAAGGACCATAAAATTTGGGCCCAAGTTTCTGACAGTGTTCAGATTTGAGTGAATTCTGCTTATAAGGTTGTAGTCAAAGAAATATCTAGTCCCCTTCAACAAAATGGCATTCAGAACGACCTTGATCTACTTGTTGCTTCATGTGATTATGAGCCATGACCAAATTGTATTTGAGGTCATGAATAACAGCCTCGTGGACTATAAGATTTGTGTCAACTTATTGAACCTTCGAGACCCTAGCATATAGGAGATAACTAATGGAGGCTTTTGGACATAGACTTCTTCAAAATGAGTCATGAGAGTAGTTGTATGGTAAGAGGTGTTGTACCACCATTTAGCTATGGGTAACCATTGATCCCACCTATTTTTCCACTCAGATGTAAAACACCTCAAATATGTTTCCAAACACTTGTTGACAACTTCCCATATGGGTGTGATAGGTAGTGTTGAGATGCAATTGGGTGCCATGTAGCTTGAAAAATTATTGCCAAAAATTGTTGGTGAAAGTGGGGTCTCTATCAGAGAAAATAGAATTAGGCATGCCATGAAGCTTGAAGATATTATCCATGAAGATTTGAGCCAATGTGGTGGTTGTGAATGGTGTTGAAAAGCACAAAAATGAGCATATTTGGAGAGACGATCGATGACCACCATTATGATTGACTTATTTCCCGATTTAGGTAATCCTACAATGAATTCCATAGAAATATCTTGCCAAATAGCAAGGGGAAATGAAAGTGGTTGGAGTGTTGCTGGATCTTTGATAGTTTCTCCCTTGTTGCGTTGACATACCTCACATTCATCCACAAAGGTGTTGACGTACTATTTCATTCCCTCCCAGAGAAAAGAACACTTGACCCATTCATAGGTTTTGGTAAATCCTGAATGCCCGGTTACGGGTGAGGCATGAAGTTCATAAAGCACTATGGATTTAAGTTGGGATTGCTTGCATAAATACAAACTACCTTTGTAGTGAAGCTCTTCATTATGCCAAGAGTACCCTAGAAAAACTAAAGAATTGTTTTTCAATTGGTGGAGCAGGATAGAAATCTTGGGGTCTTACAACCATTCTTGACGAACAACTTGGAGCCAATATGGTATAATGAAGGAGAGGGAGAAAAGGGACCCGTCTTCTTCATATTTATGGGAAAGATCACTGGCCACTACATTTTTCTTTCTCTTCTTGTAAATGATCTCATAATCATAGCCAAATAGCTTGGTCACCCATTTTTGTTGCGACAGGCATGAAATTCATTTTTCTAGGAAATACTTGAGACTCTGATTATCAGTTTTGATTTGGAATCGTTGACCCAATAAATAAGGACGCCAGAGATCCACAACATGCATAATAGCTAACGTTTCCTTTTCATAAATGGATTGTCCCAAATGTCACTCTGAAAGTTGTTTTCTAGTGAAGGCCAAGGGACTGCCATCTTGCATGAGGATGACTCCAATTCCTTTCCTGGAAGCATCACATTCTAATACGAATGTCTTTGTAAAGTTTGGGAGTGCTAGGTCAAGGGTGGAGCACATAGAATATTTTAAGACTTAGAAGGCATGATCTGCAGTTGAATTCCAATTGAAAGCATTCTTTTTAAGGAGGGAAGTGAAAGGAGTTTCAATCTTTCCATAATTCTGAACAAAATTCCTATAATATCCCGTTAAACCCAGAAAACCACACAAGCTCTTAATATTTTTAGGGCAAGGCCAATCTTGCATAGATTCGATCTTCTTAGGATCCACTTAGACACCATCCTTGACGACAATATGATCTAGGTATTCCACTTCTGAGACACCAAAGGCACATTTAGATTGTTTGAGGAAAAGTTGGTACTTAGAGAGTAGATGGAGAACTTGATTCACATGGGAGAGATGAGATGACCAAGTTTTACTATGGATGAGAATATCATCAAAGAAAACTGAGACAAAGTGACAAAGAAAAGGAAAAAAGACATGATTCATAAGACTTTGGAAAGTGGAAGGGGCATTACCAAGAATTCATAATGACCCTCATGAATGCAAAATGTAGTCTTGGGGATGTCTTTTTATTTCATACGGATCTGGTGGTAGCCAGAACATAGATCCAATTTGGTGAAGTACTAAGCACCACTCAATTCATCCAAGAGGTCATCAATTATAGGAATGGGGAATTTGTCTTTGATTGTGAGTTTGTTGAGGGTGCGGAAATCAGGACACATGTGCCAAGTACCTTGTTTCTTGAGTACCATGACCACAGGGGAAGAATAGGGGCTAGAACTGGGACAAATAACATTGGCTTCTAGTTATTCATGAACAATTTTCTCAATTTCATTCATCTGGGCAAAGGGATGACAATAAGGTCAAACATTGGGGGAAATGCTACCTGGGATGAAAGGGATGGAATGATCATGGATGCCATGGGAAGGGGGAAGTTCTTTGGGGGTGGTAAAAACAACTTGGTGGCAGGAGAGGATAGATTGGAGGTCGGGATGCACAGAAGTTGTCTCAACAACATGAATGGAGTGGAGTTGCGCTATAATTCTTGAATGGCCTTTTTTGAGGAGATTTTCCATGTGATGGGAACTGATGATCTCAGGGGAGCCTGTGGTGATTCCTTGGAACTTATACGACTATCCCTCCTGTTGGAATTGCATGGTTAAGTCCTTAAAATCCATGATAATGGGGCCTAGAGTGTGTAACCATTCAGCACCAAGAACAATGTCACAACCACCCATATCTATAGCAAACATATGGGGTTTCGGGTGATAATGACGAATTTGGAGTCACACATTTTCACATCATCCCCCACATTTCCTGGAACCACCATTGATAATCATGATTTGAAAATCATTGAGGGAACAAATGTAACAATTGACTTCTTAGGAAATGTGATGATGAATAAAGTTATGGGTGTTACCACTATCCACAAGGATGATGAATTTCATATTTTTTTTGTAACCAATTAATTTGAGAGTCTGGGAAGCATAGAAGCCAGTGACGACATTAAGTGAAATCATCAGATCAAATTTGGGTGGGTCAGAGGGTGGGGTGAGGTCAAATTGTGGTGGTAGTTCCTCCATAGGTGGAACAACTACATCTTCTTCAAAAAGATCCTCAGTCACAACCATAAAAATATTTTTTTCCTTACACTTGTGCCCAAGAAAATATGTGTCGTCACAATTATAACAAAGACCCTTGAGTTGACGTTTAGCCATTTCAGCCCTAGTTAAGTTTTGGATCTCGAGGGGAGTTGCAGGAGGAGAAAAATTTGTGGGTTTAGGGCGAGGAGGAAAGGAGGGTTTGCGGGTTTGGGAGGAGACAATATTTTGGGCTTCCTTAGCTTGTTGAGTAGATTCCAACCAAGTTTGGGGGCATGCCATGAGAACATGGGCACGGATTTCATCTTTGAGGTCAATGATAAAGCATTCCCTAAAGAAAGCATCTGACATGCCCTATGTTATGAAAACTAAGTGCTCAAATGAGACAATAAACTATTCCACTGTCACAGATTTATTTAACTTGGTCAAACGACCTAAATGGTGGGTGCAAGAGTCAAAGCGGTCATAAATTTTGGCCACAAACTATGTCCAAGAAACATACCCTTGGCGTTCCTTTTTTCGCCATTGCCACCATAATCATCATTATGGATCTAGATATAGGATACCATAATGAAGCTTGGCTAAATTATCAATAATTCCATGCAAAGAGAAATAATGTTCCATTTAGGTGACCCAGCCTATGGGATTTTATCCAACAAATTTGTTCACCTCAATTCTGGGAGGGCAGAGGTCTCGAGAAAAATGGGTAGTATGAGGACCTTGGTAATGGGAAGATTCATGGTCATCCTTATAAGATGGTTTTTCAAAAGAGGAAGGGTTCTGAAAACATCCCATTAAATGTTCAAAGGTGGATTTAAGGCCTTTTAGGTTTTTGAGGTCTTCGATGTGGGAACATTGTTCCTTGAGGATATCAATAGACGAATTGATTGAGCTAATGTTGGCACTAATAGTCTTGATGTCTTCCTTGTTCTAGTGCATGTCAACATTAAAGGTATTGATTTCTTGGGCTCTTATGGTATCCATTTGGAAAAGGGGGTAGGCAAATGGTATAGGGGAAATAAAAGGGGTCTGGAGGGGTGGGTGGGACCACTGAGAATAAGGGTGTCAAACGATAGGTACCACTATGATCAGGGTGAAAAGAGTGATCCAATGGGATAGCGGCCAAATAAGGGTGTCATAGAAGGGTCGAGTCCACAAAACAAATTATGTTAAAAATGATAGGTATCACTAGAATCGGGGCAAAGAGAGGAACTCAGTGGGATAGGTCCCAAATAAGTGTGTCAGCGGGACCACTATACTCATTTCTTTTTTCTTTTTTTTTTACTCCTGCGGAGTTATACTCCGACCTGAATAATACTGCAGTGAAGAAATGACCAAATGCTTAACATGAAGAAATATGTAGTAATTTCGCAACCAGAATGCAGAAGGTGCAATTGCACGACAATAGATCTTGTTTGTTCTATTTTTTTTTGTTTTCCTCCCCAGGGTAGGATATTTAGGATTTCTACAGACAAGGGTTTTCCTTGTGCTATATCTCTCTTATATATGTGTAGGGTCCAATAGTAGTACCTGGTCCAATATCTCATGGCACCAACTAAGGAGGCTAGACCGTGCCCTTAGCCATACTACCCGACTACCCAGGTACTAGAGAGTATCTTCTCGATTGTTGTTCTCGGTGGCACTATAGCAGTCAAGAGGCTGATCAATTTATCTATGGAGGGATTTAGGAAATCTAGGTCAATATGTATACAGGTTATGTCTGATATGCTACCACTCGAAGGGGTACCAACAAGGGTTACAAGGGTGGCCAACAAATGTGCGCTTGACTACCACTTGTATTTCCTCCATGTATGACTCCCCGACCGCAGGTTTATGCACATAACGACATATCTCTGTAGCTTTAAGATGTCGGAATACGTCTCTAGACTGAAAAACTTTAACCCACGATTTTCTGCCAAAGAAGGTGCTATGATACCACTTGTAATATTCCAGATATAAAATAGTATGCAACATAGAAATATTTAGCTAGAAATGGCAGAGAAACAATGATATAACAAGAAAAATAACAGAATAACACCAAAAAGAGCACTTTGTTTACTGATAGCAATGTTCACTTGTCTCTTCGAGGGGGAAATCTCTAGCAGAGAAGCACTCTATTACAATAATATCCAAGACAAGATTTCTCATACCCTCTAATTTTATTTATACTAAATCTATCTATCTAAAAGAACAATCTAGAGGAAGATCCTTCTAGAAGCAGAAGATTCTATTAGGTCTTCTTAAATTTGACTTATTCTTCCTTATTTATAGGCCTTATTAATATTGGACTTTATAACATGGAATTATATTATTCTACCTACTTGAGGGGTTAGGGAGGTTAGGTCCCTAACACCCTCAAAGGAGAACATTCCAGAAATGGAGAATACTCAAGAAAAAGATTATAGAAGAGATGGATATCCAAGAAAAATTTCTACATTTAGGGATCAAAGAAGCTTCAATTAGTGTGAAGGAAACACAAAAAGAGAAGATTGTGATCAGTTAAGGCATGAATTTTGAATGACTACATGTCAAAGAGGATTATTTAATTCCAGGTATCAAAGTTTATTTTATGGTTATTGTTTTACATGTAATAACTTTGGACATAGAGATGTAGATTACAAATCATATGGAAGAAATGTTCAAGAAATAAATGTTTATGTGGCCCCCTACAATATTGAATGTTACGCATGCCCCAACTATGGACACATAGCTCGTTATTGTAGAAGCGTGATGAATCATTCCATGAAGTAAAATATTGATATCAGGTACAATAAATTTTGGAAAAGAAAGAAAGAACAAAAAGAACAGGTAAATGAAGATTAGGTGAATGAGGAGTAGATGAATGAAGTACTTCCATAGATTATACTCTCAAGATTTGAATAGGTGTGAGATCATGATGAATCTAAAGGTAAAGAGGAAGTTGTCATAATTTAGAATGATGATCTTGCTATAGAGAAACTTGAATTATTCTTCTAATCCATCCGGCTTGGAGACTCCCAACAATGTGAATATTGAAGAGGGGGAGTCTAAGAAGAAGCCATTGCAGGTTAGAGAACTATCTTTCTGGAAATCTGAAGTGTTTGTTTTCATATTTTGGGAATTCAGATTAATAATGGTTTGATGACAGAAGTGTAGAATGTCACATGACACATTGGTTTATTAAGAATCATTTTTTATCCCCATGCAAGAATTGTAGAGTTTGATTTGAAGACGAAGCAATACTAGTAGACATATTTGATTCAACTTGGAAGAAGGAATATGCAGTGATCAATTAGAGTAGATTCGAACAAGCTCTCAGAACAATGGAGTGGCAGATTAATCAGCAATGTGTGAAATTGTGTAGCAGAGTCATGGATATTTGTTATGACATATGGACAGAGATGATTTCATGAGATATTTGGCAGGTCTAGAATACAATACTTGACTTGAACCAAAGAGGATACGTTCAATATGATACATTACAGTACATGAAAGCATGAGCTCAAAAGAAATTGAAAGCATATGATTCAGAAGTAAAAACGGAAGATGGACTTGTTGTAAAGCATATGATTCAAAAGTAAAGCATTTTGACAGGTGAAACCAACTAGTCACATGAAGACAAGCAGTGAAAGGCACAACAAGACAAAGAGAAACCATGAGGAAGAGTTGCAATGTGAAGAGAATATTGTCATTTCAATGAAGATGAAAAGACATGAAGACTTGAAGTCAAGTGATGAAGAAACCTTAACATGAATGCTTTTTATATAGGTTAGTAGATTACAGTAATAGGAAGCACCGTTGGACAAAGAGCATCAAAAGAGAGGAAAGAAATCATATACAGGAAGCCCAAAATTGATCTACATGTATTCTTGCAAAAGAAGACAAGGGGAGAAAAATCATCAAAGGGAATTACCCTTAATGTAAAAAGGGAAGAGAAAGAACAAAAGCAAGAGAGAAATATCAGAGAAGGTATACTGTCAGAGGGAGTTACTCTTTGTCGCTAATATCAAAGAGGAAGAGGAAGATCATAAGCATGAAGACAAGGGGAGCAACCCCAAAGAGAGTTACCATTTTCAATTGATGTCAAATGGGGAGAGAAACATGAGGTGATAAAAATAGGAAGAAATGTCACAAGGGGGAGTATGAATGTTTCCATCAATTTGAAAGGGGGATATTGTTGGAAAGTTGGTTGTCATTGATGTTAACCCTAGATGTCAACCCTAGAAGAATTCCAAGAGATGGGTGTATTTGGAGAAGTATACAAAGTGTTCCCCTTATGATGTATCTCTAAGCATGTCCATCACAAGAAGACTCTTTAAAGAAGTCTACAAGAAGCCCTGGAAATATGGTTAAGTGGTTAAGTGGTTAAGAAGCCTCGTAGGTGTGGTCATGAAGCCTAAAGTTTTTTGAAGAAAAATAGTGTGAAGTACATTATAAATGCATGCACAACCCTCATATATGGATAGTCCTCATCATGTCATTTCCAACGATAGGTGGTACACCATGTGGTTCCTCATGGTTGAGAAGTTATACCCTCTTAAAGATGAAGCCCCAAAAGAAAATGAAGAAACCCTATATCTAAGGGAAAAAAGTTACAAGTCGGCCCCTAAAAAGTGTTGCAAACAATAAGTTACAAGTCGTCCCCATTGCAATGAATATTAAAATAAATATTAAGGATATTTTTGGTAAAGTCGGCCCCAATGGAATAATCATTAAAAATTAAATTGAATTTTATTTGGGTCAAGTCGGCCCTAAAAAGAGGGTGCCAGATCTAGTATAAATAAGGCACCTAGGAGTTCATTTGTTAAATCAACTCAAGTAATTTTTATCTGAGGTACCCAAGGATATTTGAGGAAAATTTCAAAGGGAATATAAAGTGAAGAAGGGCAAAATTCCAAGGGAGGATGAAGTCTTGTGATGATGTGTTCTATGGTATGTTATTTAAAGGTCATCTTACCATTTTTTCTATAACGCTTTTTATAAAATGATTCAGATAGTGAAACTTAGAGGCCATTGAGAAAGAATATCAAATTCCTTTTGGTAAACATTTTAGTTTTTGGGTCATTGTACTTTTGGAGATACACTCTGTGGAAGATAGGATTTTTTACTCATCCTGTAACTAGTCGCAAACATGTTTTCTAGGTAAAATAGTCATAACTTCTTCATAGAGGATCCAAATTCTATCAGACCATTGAATTGGAAACAATATAGTATTTAGTATTCTTTATGTGAGTTTCATAATCATATGGAAAATATTGAGCGTGTGGCATGATGTACAAGTTTGCTCTCCAGAATAGGTCAAAATTCAGGAAGGTCTTCCATTTTCACTAGATATCCTTTTCAGTGGAATTAAGAAGTGAAAATTTGAGGTATTTCAGAGAAGATATCAAATAATATTGGGTACAAGTTTCATACCTTGATTCATTATAGGTACGGAGTTATGCTTGTTGAAAGTTAGAGTTTGTGACTAATCCAAAAACTAGTCCCAAACAGGTGTTCATGATAAATTTAAGAAGTGATGTTGGGGTTTATATGTGGACCCAAGTGGACCTAGGATATTTATTTTCACCCAATCTGATGTATCAATTATAGTGACAAATTCAATGAAAAAAATAGTGGCAATGACAGTGACAGTGTATATGGACCCAGTTTCTATGTGGACCCAATTTCTAAGTGGACCTAGTTTGATGATGTTGAAGTTGAGGAAGGTATGATGAGCATAGATCTTATGCACCGGAATATTACATGATTAAAGGTATGTATTTATATGTACTTTTTAGGGTTATATCTTGATGTTATGGTATATGCTTGAGGCATACCTAGAGAGTCTTTGGCACATGGCTAGAGACATATGTTGGTGATATTGGGAATATGATTTGAGGTATATCTTTGGTACATGGTTTATATTTTATCATGGAATTTTATGGCAAATTTTTTATGCATATTTTGGCACATTCTCCGTACATG
>JASDQU010507244.1:79013-92263 GCA_032191745.1 Picea mariana
TTGAGCATATACAGTGTGTGATTGCCTTTGAAATAAACAGACTTCCCTGGGTTGACAATTTATGTAACACTTGATTGTTTAATTAATAAGCAATTATAGTGACCAACAATGACCAATTTTTACTATGGATGAGAATATCATCAAAGAAAACTAAGACAAAGTGACAAAGAAAAGGACAAAAGACATGATTCATAAGACTTTGGAAAGTGGAAGGAGAATTACACAATCCAAAGGACATTACCAAGAATTCATAATGACCCTCATGAATGCGAAATGTAGTCTTGGGGATGTGTTTTTATTTCATACGGATCTGGTGGTAGCCAGAACGTAGATCCAATTTGGTGAAGTACTAAGCACCACTCAATTCATCCAAGAGGTCGTCAATTATAGGAATGGAGAATTTGTCTTTGATTATAAGTTTGTTGTGGGCACAGAAATCAGGACACATGTGCCAAGCACCTTGTTTCTTCAGTACCATGACCACAGGGGAAGAATAGGGGCTAATGTTGGGGACAAATAACATTGGCTTCTAGTAATTCATGAACAATTTTCTCAATTTCATTCTTCTGGGAAAAGGGATGACAATAAGGCTGAACATTGGGGGGAATACTGCCTCGGATGAAAGGGATGGAATGATCATGGATTCCATGGGAAGGGGGAAGTTCTTTGGGGGTGGTAAAAACAACTTGGTGCCAGGAGAGGATAGATTGGAGGTTGGGATGCACAGAAGGTGTCTCAACAACATGAATGGAGTGGAGTTTGGCTATAATTCTTGAATAAACTCTTTTGAGGAGATTTTCCATGTGATGGGAACTAATGATCTCAGGGGATCCTGTGGTGATTCCTTGGAACTTATACGGCTATCCCTCCTATTGGAATTGCATGGTTGAGTCCTTAAAATCCATGAGAAGGGGGCCTAGAGTGTGTAACCATTCGGCACCAAGAAAAATGTCACAACCACCCATATCTATAGCAAACATATGGGGTTTCGGGTGATAATGAGAAATTTGGAGTCACACATTTTCACATCATCCCCCACATTTCCTGGAACCACCATTGACAATCATGATTTGAAAATTATTGACGGAACAGATGTAATAATTGACTTCTTGGGAAATGTGATGATGAATAAAGTTATGGGTGCTACCAATATCCACAAGGATGATGACTTTCCTATTTTTTGTGTAACCAATTAATTTGAGAGTCTGGGGAGCATAGAAGCCAGTAACGGCATTAAGTGAAATCATCAAGTCAACTTCAGGTGGGTCAGAGGGTGGGGTGAGGTCAAATTGTGGTGGCAGTTCCTCCACAGGCGGAACAACTACATCTTCTTCAGAAAGATCCTCAATCACAACCATAAAAATATTTTGTTCCTTACACTTGTGCCCAAGAAAATATGTGTCGTCACAATTATAACAAAGACCCTTGAGTTGACGTTTAGCCATTTCAGCCTTAGTTAAGTTTTGGATCTCTAGGGGAGTTGCAGAAGGAGAAACATGTGTGGGTTTAGGGCGAGGAGGAAAGGAGGGTTTGCGGTTTTGGGAGGAGACAATATTTTGGGCTTCCTTATCTTGTTGAGTAGATTCCAACCAAGTCTGGGGGCATGCCATGAGAACATGGGCACGAATTTCGTCTTTGAGGTCAGTGATAAAGCATTCCCTAAAGAAAGCATCTGACATGCCCTATGTTATGAAAACTAAGTGCTCAAATGCGACAATAAACTATTCCATTGTCACAGATTGATTTAACTTGGTCAAATGGCCTAAATGGTGGGTGCCAGAGTCAAAGAGGTCATAATTTTGGCCACAAACTGTGTCCAAGAAACATACCCTTGGCGTTCCTTTTTTTGCTATTGCCACCATTGTCATCATTCCAGATCCAGATATAGGACACCATAACGAATCTTGGCTAAATCATCAATAATTCCATGCAAAGAGAAATAATGTTCCATTTGGGTGACCCAACCTATGGGATTTTATCCATCAAATTTGTTCACCTCAATTCTGGGAGGGAAGAGGTCTCAAGAAAAGTGGGTAGTATGAGGACCTTGGTAATGGGAAGATTCATGGTCATCCTTATAAGATGGTTTTTCAGAAGAGGAAGGGTTCTGAAAACATCCCATTAAATGTTCAAAGGTGGATTTAAGGCCTTTTAAGTTTTTGAGGTCTACGATGTGGGAACATTATTCCTTGAGGATATCAATAGATGAATTGATTGAGCTAATGTTGGCACTAATAGTCTTGATGTCTTCCTTGTTCTAGTGCATGTCAACATTAAAGGTATTGATTTCTTGGGCTCTTGTGGTATCCATTTGGAAAAAGGGGTAGGCAAATGGTATAGGGGCAATAAAAGGGGTCTGGAGGGGTGGGTGGGACCATTGAGAAGAAGGGTGTAAAACGATAGGTACCACTGCGATCAAGGCGAAAAGAGTGATCCAATGGGATAGGGGCCAAATAAGGGTGTCATAGAAGGGTCGGGTCCACAAAACAAATTATGTTAAAAATGATAGGTATCACTAGAATTGAGGCGAAGAGAGGAAACCAGTGGGATAGGTCCCAAATAAGTGTGTCGGCGGGACCACTATACTCTTTTCATTTTTCTTTTTTTTAACTCCTGCGGAGTTATACTTCGGCCTGAATACTACTGCAGTGAACAAATGCCCAAATGCTTAACATGAAGAAATTTGTAGTAATTTCACAACCAGAATGCAGAAGGCACAATTGCGCGACAATAGATCTTGTTTGTTCTATTTTTTTTTGTTTTCGTCCCCAGGGTAGGATATATAGGGTTTCTATAGACAAGGGTTTTCCTTGTGCTATATATCTCTGATATATGTGCAGGGTCCAATAGTAGTACTCGGCCCAATATCTCATGGCACCAACTAAGGAGGCTACACCGTGCCCTTAGCCATACTACCCAACTACCCAGGTACTAGAGAGTATCTTCTCGATTGTTGTTCTCGGTGGCACTATAGCAGTCAGGAGGCCGATCAATTTATCTATGGAGGGATTTAGGAAATCTAGGTCAATCTGTATATAGGTTATGTCTGATGCGCTACCACTCAAAGGGGTACCAACAAGGGTTACAAGGGTGGCCAACAAATGTGTGCTTGAGTACCACTTGTATTTCCTACGTGTATGACTCCCCGACCGCAGGTTTATGCACATAACAACATATCTATGTAGATTTAAGATGTCAGAATACGTCTCTAGACTGAAAAAATTTAACCCACAATTTTCTGCCGAAGAAGGTGTTCTGATACCACTTATAATATTCCAGATATAAAATAGTATGCAAAACAAAAATATTTAGCTAGAAATGGCAAAGAAACAATGATATAACCAGAAAAATACCTGAATAACACCAAAAAGAGCACTTTGATTACTGATACAAATGTTCACTTGCCTCTTCGAGGGGGAAACCTCTAGCAAAGAAGCACTCTATTACAATAATATCCAAGACAAGATTTCTCATACCCTCTAATTTTATTTATACTAAATCTATATATCCAAAAGAACAATCTAGAGGAAGATCCTTCTAGAAGCGGAAGATTCTATTAGGTCTTGTTAAATTTGACTTATTCTTCCTTATTTATAGGCCTTATTAATATTGGACTTTATTACATGGAATTATATTATTCTACCTATGTGAGAGGTTAGGGAGGTTAGGTCCCTAACACCCTCAAAGGAGAACATTCCAGAAATGGAGAATACTCAAGAAAAAGATTATAGAAGAGATGGATATCCAAGAAGACTTTATACATTTAGGGATCAAAGAAGCTTCAATTAGTGTGAATGAAACAAAAAAGAGAATATTGCGATCAGTTAAGGCATGAATTTTGAATGACTACATGACAAAGAGGATTATTTAATTCCAGGTATCAAAGTTTATTTTATGGTTATTGTTTTACATGTAATAACTTTGGACATAGAGATGTAGATTACAAATCATATGGAATAAATGTTCAAGAAATAAATGTTTATGTGGCCCCCTACAATATTGAATGTTACGCATGCCACAACTATGGACACATAGCTCGTTATTGTAGAAGCATGATGAATTCTTCCATGAAGGAAAATATTGATATCAAGTACAATAAAGTTTGGAAAAGAAAGAAAGAACAAAAAGAACAAGTAAATGAATATCAGGTGAATGAGGAGTAGATGAATGAAGTACTTCCATAGATTATACTCTCAGGATTTGAATAGGTGCAAGATCATGATGAATCTAAAGGTAAAGAGGAAGTTGTCATAATTCAGAATGATGATCTTGCTGTAGAGAAACTTGAATTATTCTTCTAATCCATCCGGCTTGGAGACTCCCAACAATGTGAATACTGAAGAGGGGGAGTCTAAGAAGAAGCCATTGCAGATTAGAGAACTATCTTTCAGGAAATATGAAGTGTTTGTTTTCATATTTTGGGAATTCAGATTCATAATGGTTTGATGACAGAAGTGTAGAATGTCACGTGACACATTGGTTTATTAAGAATCATTTGTTATCCCCATGCAAGAATTGTAGAGTTTGATTTGAAGACAAAGAAATACTAGTAGACATATTTGATTCAACTTGGAAGAAGGAATATGCAGTGATCAGTTATAGTAGATTCGAACATGCTCTCAAAACAATGGAGTGGCAGATTAGTCAGCAGTGTGTGAAATTGTGTAGCGGAGTCATGGATATTTGTTATGACATATGGACGGAGATGATTTCATGAGATATTCGGCAGGTCTAGAATACAATACTTGAATTGAACCAAAGAGGATATGTTCAAGATGATACATTATAGTACATGAAAGCATGAGCTCAAAAGAAATTGAAAGCATATGATTCAAAAGTAAAAATGGAAGATGGACTTGTTGTAAAGCATATGATTCAAAAGTAAAGCATTTTGACAGGTGAAACCAACTAGTCACATGAAGACAAGCAGTGAAAGGCACAACAAGACAAAGAGAAACCATGAGGAAGAGTTGTAATGTGAAGAGAATATTGTCAGTTCAATGAAGATGAAAATACATGAAGACTTGAATTCAAGTGATGAAGAAACCTTAACATGAATTCTTTTCATATAGGTCAGTAGATTACAGTAACAGGAGGCACCGATGGACAAAGAGCATTAGAAGAGAGGAAAGAAAGCATATACAGGAAGTCCAAAATTGATCTACATGGATTCTTGCAAAAGAAGACAAGGGGAGAAAAATCATCAGAGGGAACTACCCTTAATTTAAAAAGGGAAGAGAAAGAACAAAAGCAAGAGAGAAATATCAGAGAAGGTATACTGTCAGAGGGAGTTACTCTTTGTCGTTGATATCAAAGAGGAAGAGAAAGATCATAAGCATGAAGACAAGGGGAGCAACCCCAAAGAGAGTTACCCTTTTCCATTGATGTCAAATGGGGAGAGAAACATGAGGTGATAAACATAGGAAGAAATGTCACAAGGGGGAGTATGAGTGTTTCCATCAATTTGAAAGGGGGAGATTGTTGGAAAGTTGGTTGTCATTGATGTTAACCCTAGATGTCAACCCTAGAAGAATTCCAAGAGATGGGTGTATTTGGAGAAGTATCCAAAGTGTTCCCCTTATGATTTATATCTAAGCATGTCCCTTACGAGAAGAATCTTTAAATAATTATACAAGAAGCTCTGGAAATATGGTTAAGTGGTTAAGTGGTTAAGAAGCCTCATAGGTGTGGTCATGAAGCCTAAAGTTGTTTGAAGAAAAATAGTGTGAAGGACATTATAAATGCATGCACAACCCTCATATATGGATAGTACTCATCATGTCATTTCCAATGATAGGTGGTACACCATGTGGATCCTCATGGTTGAGAAGTTATACCCTCTTAAAGATGAAGCCCCGAAAGAAAATGAAGAAACCCTATATCTAAGGGAAAAAAGTTACAAGTCAGCCCCTAAAAAGTGTTGCAAACAAGAAGTTACAAGTCGACCCCATTGCAATGAATATTAAAATAAATATTAAGGATATTTTTGGTAAATTTGGCCCTAATGGAATAATCATTAAAAATTAAATTGAATTTTATTTGGGTCAAGTCGGCCCTAAAAAGAGGGTGCCAGATCTAGTATAAATAAGGCACCTAGGAGTTCATTTGTTAAATCAACTCAAGTATTTTTTATCTTAGGTAACCAAGGATATTTGAGGAAAATTTCAAAGGGAATATAAAGTGAAGAAGGGTAAAATTCCAAGGGAGGATGAAGTCTTGTGATGATGTGTTCTATGGTATGTTATTTAAAGGTCATCTTACCATTTTTTCTATAGCGCTTTTTATAAAATGATTCAAATAGTGAAACTTAGAGGCCATTGATAAAGAATATCAAATTCCTTGTGGTAAACATTTTAGATTTTGGGTCATTGTACTTTTTGAGATACACTCTGTGGAAGATAGGGTTTTTTACTCATCCTATAACTAGTCGCAAACATGTTTTCTAGGTAAAATAGTCATAACTTCTTTATAGAGGATCCAAATTCTATCAGACCCATTGAACTGGAAACAATATAGTATTTAGTATTCTTTGTGTGAGTTTCAGAATCATATGTCAAATATTGAGCGTGTGGCATGATGTACAAGTTCGCTCTCCAGAATAGGTCAAAATTTAGGAAGGTCTTCCATTTTCACTATATATCCTTTTCAGTGACGAATTAAGAAGTGAAACTTGGAGGTATTTCAGAGAAGATATCAAATAATATTGGGTACAAGTTTCATACCTTGATTCATTATAGGTACGGAGTTATGCTTGTTGAAAGTTAGAGTTTGTGACTAATCCAAAAACTAGTCCCAAACAGGTGTTCAAGATAAATTTAAGAAGTGATGTTGGGTTTATATGTGGACCCAAGTGGACCTAGGATATTTATTTGCACCCAATCTAACGTATCAATTATAGTGACAAATTCAGTGACAAAAACAGTGACAATGACAGTGACAGTCTATATGGACCCAGTTTCTATGTGGACCCAATTTCTAAGTGGACCTAGTTTGATGATGTTGAAGTTGAGGAAGGTATGATGAGCATAGATATTATGCACCAGAATATTACATGATTAAAGGTATGTATTTATATGTGTTTTTTAGGGTTATATCTTGATGTTATGGTATATGCTTGAGGCATACCTAGAGAGTCATTGGCACATGGATAGAGACATATGTTGGTGATATTTGGAATATGATCTGAGGTATATCTTTGGTACATGGTTTATGATTTATCATGGATTTTATGGCAAATTTTTTATGCATATTTTGGCACATGCTCCGTACATGGTTTGAGTCATATCTTGGTGATGTTGGGCATATGTTTTGAGAGATGTTCTTGGTGATATTGGAAAATGGTTTATGTGAATGGATATGGTTTTGATAATGATGATGTATCAATATCAGTAACAATATTAGTGACAGGTTGATTATCAGTGATAGTGACAGGTTGATTGTCAGTGATAGGTTGATTGTCAGTGACATTGACAGGTTGATTATCAGTGATAGTGATAGGTTGATTATCAATGACATGTTGATTATTAGTTACACGTTGATTATCAGTGACAAGTTGATTATTAGTGACAATTTTAGTGACAGGTTGATTCTCCATTTATATTTCAAGGTGGCAAGGTGGCACAGGGAAGGAGATGGAAGTCTCCTTTATGTTTGTTCTTGTAAACTAGGGGGTTGGAGCCTCCTTCGAGTTGGAGCTAGAGTATACAGGGAATTGGAGATTCCTTCAAGTTGGATCCTATAAATTAGGGAGTTGGAGCATCCTTCTAGTTGGAGTTGGAGAATCTAGGGAGTTGTAGATTCCTTTAGGTTAGAGCCTATAAACAGGGGGTTGGTGCCTCCTTCTAGTTGGTGCTGGAGAATTTTAGAAATTTGTGCTTCCTTTGAATGTAATATTCTAACATATAAGAAAGCATTTTGTGTTTTTCTCCCATTTGGGTTTCCACGTAAAATTCTTGTGTACTATGCATCTGTGGTTGTATGTTCATGATATGTTAAATGCAATCATAAGTGATGGAATTGTTGATAAGTTAATGTTTACTTGTTGTGATTAAAATGGTAAAAAATGATCAATATTGATTCATCCCCCCTCTCAGTATTGGTGAATATTCCAACACAATCACATATGAGATCTATTAACTACAGAACATGAAACTTAATATTGATTTGGAAACCTTTTCGGGAGAAAACCACAAAAATACTCTTTATAATTATTTGTAGGCACCAACATATTGTTACAAATATTTGTAGGAACCAACCTACTTGAGACACCAATCCCCAATGTGAAAAATTCGGTAGGAACCAACCTAATGGGAACACCAAGCCCCACTGGTACAAACACTAGTAGGAACCAACCTACTCTTACAAATCTTCATAGACACTAATGTACTAGAGACACAAATCCCCACCGCTAAGCACCAAATTTGCAAGATACACCAATCTCTTTGTTTGAGTGGCACCAAAATTGAAGTTATAAATTCTTCAAAATATGATAACATTCACATTACCTTCACTGAGTGTGCTTTCTACTTCTACCTTCACTGGGTCTAACCAAAATTTGAATTTCCAAATGAAATTCATGGTAACTTTCCCAAAGCTTGTTGCTTTTGGCATATTCCCAAGAATGAACTTGTACAACATGCCACATATCAAAATTTTCAAATATAATTATGACATTTTCAACTAAGATACTTCGATATGTCTCCTCAGATCCCTAAAAATTTCGCATTCTGAAAAGTCCCAAAAAATAAGTTATAGTGAAAATGCCAAACTAAGATGTTTGAAACGCATTTCAGGACCATTCAGAAACCTTGAATTCCACAGGGAACATATAAAAAAGTATAGAAAACCAAGGTATGAAATATTTACCTAAGATACTTATTTATGTCTCCTCCTATCCTTGAAAATTGCACAGTCTAAAAAGTCCCAGAAACAAAGTTATAGTGAAAAATGCCAAACTGACATGTTTGAAATTGATTTCATGACCATTCAAAAAACCTAACTTCCACAGAGCATATCTCATAAATTATAGTGAACTAAGGTATGAAATTTTTCCCTGAGCTACTTATGTATTTATCCTCATATCCTTGATAATTTCATAGTTTGAAAAGTCCCATAAAATAATTTATTTTGAAAATGCCAAACTGACTTGTTTGAAATGGATTTCAGGACCATTCAAAAACCCTAACTTCCACCGGGCATATATCATAACTTATAGTGAACCAACATATGAATGTTTTACCACATATACCTAGAGATATCACCCCCATCTCCTCAATATTTCACAGTCTAAAACGTCCTAGAAAATAAATTATCGCAAAAATTCCAAGATGACCTGACATTGATTTCACAACTCTCCCCTTTTGGAATGATATTCAATCTTTGCTCATCCACTTCTTTAAATGTTATTACATTTTTCACCCATACACTTTCTCTCAATACTTTCTCTTTTTATACTTTATCGTAATCCTTCATGAAGGGACATGTTAATTCAAAAAGACGTGACACCCATTAATTAAACAAATAATTCCCCTTTTTATTTCACTTTTCCAAATACCATGGGAAAATACATGGGGAAATACCACGGGCTTCCAAACCCATGGGTTTGAAACCACCATTTCACTTTTTGTTTTTTCATGTGCACCCTTTTTTTTAATATATTTGTAAACTTATATATAAATCAATATTGGAAATGTTGTTTGTATTTGTAAAGTTGTAATATGACATTAATGACAACATTAATCCTTTGAAATCAATGACAATAATTCCAATAGGATGAAGAATCCAAAGAGAATCTTAGGAAAGAGAAATACTTGCAATATTCTAGAAGAAACAAAGCACTTGAAGCTTCTCAAACTAATTATTCTCAACCTCCTCCTAGTAAGTGGACTAGATACCCTTTGCATTTGGATAACAAACCTACTCCTCCATTAATATCACATAAGAATAATGATATACAATTGAATGTTGATGTAACAAATATTTTGGCAAAGATCAATGTTCATGTACCTCTTACTGATTTGATTAAGATTCCTTCACAAATGGATAAAGTGAGAAAGTTTCTAACCATGGAACCTGAGGACCATCCCATTGTATTACAAACCATAGATTATCATAGGAATAATTAAGGGAATCCACCTTTGTTTTATCACCTTGTGTTGTACGTGCACAACAACCTCCCAAATTTCTTGTCTTAACGTCTCTCCAAGACAAGAAATTAGCCCCCCCTTCAATTCTTCCTACTAAGACTTCTTAGAAAAACAGGACCGCAGAGAAATAAATTAAAACAAATGCGGAAACAAAACACAGAAGATACACAATACAATAGAAACACAGATTTATGTGGTTCACCCAGTGTGGGCTATGTCCACCAGAGAAATTGCTAGATCCTTCCTTTATTATTATCCAACAAATGAAGGGATACAACCTACAACAAAACCCGTTGTAACTTCCTCTTCTTTCTCTCACAGTGTCCTCTCTCAGAATACAATACTCACCATAATGTATAGCCGCAATACATTTCCCTCATAACAGAGGGTTGCCTTCTAGGGAAAAAAAACCTAACATAATTTCTACCATTAGATCTGCAACCTTATAATGAACGGTCCAGATTTACAATGAAATTACAATATACATCTACAAGGAAATTTTTCCTTTGGGGGCTTCGCCCTTGAATCCCCATCAGGGGACACTGCCCTCGCCAAGGGCCTACTTGCCCCCGAACCCCTCAGCCAGGGGGATATCCCCCCCAGACCCCGCAGAGGGGGTACCCGCCCTCTGCACTCCCCCACGTGGAAGAGTGTACATACTTATGGGGTGTAAAGTCTTCATGGGGTATAAACACGGCTGAAAGCAAGGACCTCTAAATCAGGAAGATAATCAGGCTCCACAACCAACAAGACCCTCTCCCTCTTTCTATCGTGCAAACAACTGATCTTGATTTCTCCTCACCCTACCCTGCCTTATCATTTTCAGTTACTCCTCAGATCACTTCTACCCAATGATCCACACTTCGATAAGTCCCATATTCATGCATCGATACATAGAATACCTACCATTGCATTGACACACCATTGATTTTCTCGTCAGTACATCTTCCACCTCCTTTTGAACTTGGCTGATGCGCTATTATGCTTCCACCAAACCTCACTGACACACATCTTCATCGTCGACGAAGTTCGCATGATCAACGTCGTCTCACCGATATTTGTCACATAATTATATTTGTTGCACACATGCCTTTCACCAGCTAACTCCCTTCCACTCACATTCTTGCATCACATTTCAGTAGTATCCCTCTCTTTCAATTCATTGCACTGCATATCAACAAGGTTCACCTCTTTGTCCCCGACGCATTGCGTGTTGATAAGTTTTCCTCTCCTATCCTCGATACGTCATCTGAAGGATGTCAACCCCTCATCATCGCCAAGCGTATCGAATATGATCTTCTCCCTCTCGCCAACACTGACCAGCTCAGTGTGGATCACCTTCACCTTGAATTCTATATCATCCTCTTCCAGCTCACCCTTCTTACTGCGTCCGCCAGTTAGTCTCCCAAAAGATTTCCAATGACTAAACTCTCCACGCCTATTTAGATCATTGGTCATTGATTGCTTACTGTGCCTGATCTGCTCCATATTGCAGTCATCGTCAAACCGGTCTATATCGCCAACAAGTTGCAATCATGTACCACATCAGCTTGTTTAGTTTGTGTTTCTTGATATTATGACTAAATATTCATTGTGGAAGCATCACCTAGCATCATATGAGTTGACCACACTACTTATTGATCTTGTGTTGACTCTGAAATGCACCTTGGAAGAAATTTGGTCCTCCCAACTCCTGCACAACAATAAACACTATGAATGTCAGCTGGTTGTTTTGGCGGATTTATAATTTCATTCTACTAACGCATCACTATAGCATAAATGAACGATATAAGAGCTTATATATCACAGATAGCACAAGAATTGGCGGAATTTAATTTGGTTGAATCATTAGCGAACACGGGACACAAACTTTCATTAAAAAACGCCTTTGGGTGCAATATTTCGGCATTCGTCAAAGTGAAATTTTCTTTTCGAAAACAAGCCGATCATATAATTTTTTCCCTTACGATTTCAACACAACTGACATAATCGAATTCTGAGGCCCAAAAGTTACAAAACGATCACCAAAGACTTCTATCCTAGTCAACCTTGGCAACCATGACATCAATAAAACATTTGAATGATAGGGATAGAAGACTCGCCAAAAGCACCTCTCCATGTTCTCCACAACGCAAAAAACGACACTCTAATCTAACGTCGTATGAGCAAGTTACTGGTCTTTAAAACCCTCCAACAACATCAACACGAGTATGCATCTTTCTAGTTACACCTCCACGCAAAACTATTCTGATTAAAAGGTTTGTGTTATGCAAATTACATTGTTAAATTTAAATAATTTTTATTTAGTTTAAATTTAAAAAATCTTATATAAAAAAAACACACAATAATTAAATAAGGATTTTAAATAAAAGACAAAATAATTCAAATAAGATTTTTAAGTAAAAGACAAAGGTTCTTAAGCTATGTAATGGAAGGTACAATGTAGGGTTGTTTAACGTAGGAATGCATTACGTAAGGATGTGTGACGTAGAGGGGAGGGCCCACGTGCCCCCTCCACGTTTCCCCTTTTCCTTTTTAAAACACATGCACCCCATTAAGAAAACAAAAGAACTCTTAAGCCATGGACTATAGCGATTGGTCGGCACACTTACCACCAACTCCAGCGATGTGCTCGGAGAAGTTGCTAATAACTCCAACGCCTACATCGGCACACTTAGCACGAACTTCAACGATGTGGTCGGAAGACTTAACACTAACTTCTCCGCTTGTAGTCATAAGCATAAATTTCAAGGTTTGCTTAGGTTTCAATTCGAGTTATGGAAACATCAATATGGAGAGGGTGTGACCCACGACCCCTCTCCATGTTGTAAAGGGATCATAATTGGAAGTGGGGAAGGGGTAGTCATACCATCCCTCCCCCATTTTATTGATTGCTTTAATGAAGTGGGAGGGAGAAGGGGTGTGGCGTGCCACCCCCTTTCTTACTTATTATTTAAGAACATATTTTAAATATATAGTGGAAAGGTGGGTAATTCCTCATTCATGAAAATAATCTTTAATTTTGTTATTTTAAAAGTTTCCCCCTTTTAATCTAAATTACTTTTTAAAATCAAAATATTTTCTCTACTTATACATAACCAAAAT
>JASDQU010507245.1:0-10290 GCA_032191745.1 Picea mariana
AACCCTCTGGCCATGCAGATCTGGTGGTTACAGTCCCCTCTAGCAGCTCTGGGGGAACTTATGAATCTGAAGACAACACAATCCCGTCTCCACCCCTTACCCGAGGGCGAAAGACCAACAAAGCGCGCAGAGAAAAGGAGGCGACCTCCAACATTTCTTTAGGATCTCAGAAAAATCTGGACCCCTACATTAAGGGGAAATCAACCCCTTTTTTTTTTATTTAATGATTTGCTTCTGTCTTTTGCTATGCTCACAGTTTGTGAGAATTTACTCATGTATGCATCCCTGTTCATATTCTCGAATTAAATCAAGGAGCAGAGGTGAACGGTCTCTCAAGACATTCACAAGAAGGTTGGCAGCACTGTTAGAGGTCACCAACCTTCTTCAAACTTGTAACTTTCTGATTCCGGCTGGCCAAAGTGCCGATTAATGCAACATAACCGTTTTCATAAAAAAAAAAAAAAAATTGGCATAAATTGGTTTACTAATCATATCCTTAACTTGTTCATGTTGTGGACCTAATCCAAATATTTAATTTCACATACATCGTTTGGGTTTATTTCATGATTGGAATATTAGTTGTGTTCTTGTGTTGTCATATAAAATGTTTATATGTAAACGTTGAATCTTTATATGCTTGATATGGTGAATTTATCAAATTAAAGGAGACATGGCATGTTAAATAATTCAAACGACTTGTCGTTTGGGTCCTAGACATTCTGATTTTGGAACTTCAAACTTTTAGATCTGAACTCACTTGGAATATCTATCAATGGCATAAAAATACTCAAGATGTTTATGGCATTTGTGGAATAGTTTACTTCAAACACTACATAATGTATTGATAAATAATATTGTACATCCTTTGAGCATACAAATTGATTTAAAATCTATTTTTGATGGGTAAGATTGATAAATGATCCAATAAGTAAGTGAAGTGACTTGCTTCTCTGCAGAAGGATATTGATGTTCAAGCTTTTGAAGTTATTTTTCAGCATTGTTTGTGGTGATGTGAAGTAACATATGGCATGATAACTCTCTTAGAAAAAAAAATGAATGCATGCTTTCTTTCTACCACTCTTGATGAGGGTTTGTGGCCTACAATGATAATTTTCAGACTTGTTATTTTGCAAATTTTGGGATCCTTTATGATCTGGAACATATGTAAAGGAAAATCGACATTAGAGAAAACCAAACGACCTACAAAATTATACCAAGGTCACACTAAATATAATTTTTTTTTGAGGGTTTGAGTAGTGATTTCATTGTAGATTCTTACTTCAAATCACACATTTTAAATGATAAAACATTAGGAAATATTTCATCACATCCCTGAGAAATTATTTCACACCCTTTATATCCATTGGTTACACACTTAATATGCTTTGGAATCAACATGTAATTCATTATTCAAGAACATAATGTTTATTATTGAATGTTTCTCTTCACACTTGATAGATGTGGTTTTAAGTATGATGTTTCCTTTTGTTTTCTGAGCATCATTTTCATGTTGGCCACACCATCATATACTGACATAACTTTGTCATTTTATGGAGAAACATTGGTTTGAAATTCTTTCACAATAGACCTATAGCATATGTTGGGTACATGAAATGGTGTGCTTGGGAACAATAATATTACCTTAAGTCACTATCGAATGGGCATATTTTGACCAAGATCAATGATAGTACTATGATGTCACAATGATTGATATTTCTTATGGATAATCATTATTGATGATTGGAATAACTTTTTTGCATTTTGGTGCATAAAATTAGTCTATAAATTTGTGGTATCATTGTTAATTGATTTCCCTTATCCATATCTCTACTTTGTGGTTAAAATATGCTTTAAATAACATTGATGATGGAACTTTGATATTTGGAATGTTTTGAGTAAATGGTCTATACTCTTTCTGCCCTCTTGAAATAGAGCATGTCAATTAGTTTCATGGTTTACTTGTAGACATAATTTGTGGTTAATTTCATTTGGATAATTTGTCATTGATATACATTTTTTGAAATTCATAGTACACATTGTGCATGATCTTTTGAGAAATGCATTCCATCCTCCAAGAATCACTTTGAATGAGCATTGTTGTCTAAAGTTAAATATTTCAAAACTTATTCATAATTGAATTTTTTTCCATGTTCTTCACTCATACCTAAATTTTATTTTACCCTTTGAGAGTGGATAGTGTTAATATTGTCAAACCTTTAGTCAAAAAAAGTCTTGAATCTTCCCTTCTCTACTCAATGACTAGACTTAGTTTGACCCTTTGAAATACCCTCCTTAGGTTAGGGACCCTTATCCTTAGCCATAAAGTGAAGAGGAAAGTCCATTGAGGTAATAGTGGGTGGTTTTCCTATAAGTTGCCTCTAGGCTCTCCTGTGAAGGGTAGGTATTTCCCTTTAGTGATAGTTTGAGTGGTAACACAAGGGATTAATAATATATATTTTACTAAAGGAAAGATAAATTATACTTAAATTTCACCCCACTAAAATCGTACATAGGAAAATTCATGATAACTTCTAAGGAAATAAATAAAAATGCCAATGAAACTAAGCATGCAAAATTATTCCTCCCATGCATTTTACCACAATCAATTACTTTTCATAAACAAAATGAAATGATGTTTCATAGAAAAAAATAAGATAGTTGTAAGTAAATTGTTGAGATTAAAGAGAGAAATTATTTAAATTTTAATCTTCCAACAAATTGATTGAGAGTGAACACTTTTCCACCCAACCACAGGCTCAATTGCACTAGTACTTTCTACAACTCCCCAACCCCTAGATAGACCATGATACCACTAGGGTGAATTTTAGGAATGAACTCTTAGTGAGGCTTGGAAAAAGAGTAACCTTTCCAGGGTAGTTTTATGCAAGTAACACCTCATTGGCTCCTAGGAATCTCATGAATTCATGTTGTCTTAGAATAGCATGAGAGTGAGATTCCCATTCATTTATCTGTAGTCCCTCAGAGAACTCCTCCGTCAGTGCTTCCAACATTCATAGCAAACCATTGAATTCTCTATCACGAGTCTTAGAGAATATAGAATCTTCCCACAAAAATTTCCAATGCAAATGTGTTGGTATTCATCACTTGTTTGACTCTCCTTCAGCGGCACTCATGTCTCCCTTATTTTTGTCTCTTCTCAGCATGAAAAAAGTATATATGCCTACAAATTCATGCACATCCCTTATGGAACTTTATTTTCTATTCCCATTGAATCCTTGGTTTTCCATGAATTCCCAAGTTGGATATATGCATCCCATGCCTCTCACTTGTTGCTAAGAGGAATCTATCAACTACCACCTAGGCTCAATAATTTTTGGGAGGAGACACTTCAACCCACCTAGTCTTCGCATTAAATGATTTAGGCTAGAGGGAAAATGGGTGAATTATTTTCAAATTCAAAATTTGTTTTGGTAAGGGTGGCTTGGAATTATTTACAAGGTAAACTCCATAGGCCCCCTCACCATTCATTGATCATGGTATCGTGGTTCTTGTAGTCTCTCATGCCTCGGTCAATCACTTGGAATTTGAATTAATTAAAACAAAATACATATGCATTGTCCTTGATTTATCTAGTTCATGTTTGGAATTTTAATAAAATGTTTGTGTCGACATATATTGGCTCTTGGTTTCTATTTTTGTAAATGGGCCCCTGGTTGGTACTTCTTTTGAACTGCTATGATGGGTTGATCATTTTTTTGGGTTTTTAGGTCCTCCTTTTTTTCACATAGGCCTCTCCAGGAGGATGCTTTTTTACTTTTTCTGAGGATTGATTATGGATTTCCATGTTGCAGTTTGTTTGTGCCAAAAATAAAATAACGTTAAACACAATTAATTACAATTTTCCAAGGGATCAAAATGGGGACATAACACCCCCTCCCCCTTGGAACAACATTGTCCTCGATGTTATGTAAATTACAAAAATGTCTTATGATGAAAAACAAATGGGTATGCCCCTCTCATGGCATCCTCCAACTACCATGTAGCTTCATTGGGCCCAAAGTGTTTCCATTGCACCGTTACCTCGTTCACAAGTCAATTCTAGAGTAAGGTTTCCCTCCTATCTAGTATATGTATGGATTTTGGTTGGAACTCTCCCTCTAGTTCCACATGAACTGCATCCCAATGAATGATGTGGTTAGAATAATGCACATAATTTTTAAGCAATGAAACATGAAAAACATTGTTGAGTCTCCATTTTGACACCTCTATTACCTCATATTTTCTTCTATCTAGATCAATTTTACCTTTGACATGTGCATATGTTGTCTATTTCCTCCACAAACCCACCTTGTGACCTTATCCATATGCATAAAGAAGTAACCCATGTTAAAACATGATTTGTTTGATTTCTTGATTAAATTGGGATTAAATGGTTGATTATTTATGCTCCTAATTAATTTGATTATTATTAAGAAGCTTCATGACAAGGCATCACCTCATCCGGTACTCTGCCTGATCTGGTACCAACACTGCATTGATTTGGTACCAACACTGCGTTGATTCGGTACCACCTCTGCGTTGATCTGGTACCAACTCTATGCCTATTCTAGAACCATCGCTGCATTGATATGGTACCCAAATCTATTACTATGCTAGTCCGGTACTAAATCCCTATCTACAAGATTAACGTTTTGAATGAGTATGTTGGTGGTGGTTCCAAGAAATTAGTTGGATGGAAGTATTCTTAGATAGTTTGAAGATCATGATAGACTTCATCACTCATGCACTTCGTGTCATGAGGATGAAGTTCATTCCTTGAGATATGATATGATTCACCAATTGTAATATTTCATAAATATTTGATGATTATCCTCAGGCCTTGATTTTAACAGTTGACCTTCTTTAAAATGGATGTTGTGTAGATGATATAAAAGAGGAGAGAATTATATACATTGTTATGCTAGGAAATGAAATGTTGAATTACTGATTCACTTGATCAATTGAAGGACTACAAATGCCAATTTGTGCAATTCATGGGTATGAGTAAAGTGTTTAGTCTATAATTTATTTAGAGGTACCTTGTTGGTTCAGCAAGGGCCCACTACCTCAACCAAGGTAAGCCTCCTTGTATATGTCTTTGTGTGACATATGTTAATTGTGTGAGTGTGAAAATATAATAGGTTGTGTGTTGCAAATAATTATGAGTGCATAAACTTTCTTAGGTACAATACAGATTTCTAAAGAGGTTTGATTTTGGATCAGTGTGGATGAACAGATATACATTAAGCATAGTGGATAATTTTATTTCCATTCCTGCAGAATAATATTTAGTTAATAAAAGTTGGATAGATGTTTGGGATATTTGAATAAGCAATTGTTATTGTTTTGAATTTATGATTGTGTTTTTCTCAGTAGGTACAGGAACAATAATACTTCATCTCTTACCTTCATGCTCCACGTAATGAAGTCTTTCAATCATATTGACTGTCTCCTGTATTGAGGAAGGTTTTATTTGAATTGATTAAGCTATGATTGGTTTATTTCTAAGAGTAATTAGAGTAAATTTTTAATTGCTATTCAATTGCTACATGAAGCAAGGTCTTAGTTCATCTCTTCATTTCATGAGCCTACAATGACCAAACTTGTTGTCTAAGCAAGAACCTTTCCAATTGAGTGTTTGTTTGAGAGTTTTATTATGAGCTTTATTTTATAAATTTTAAAGTTGTGTGAAGTATTCAAGTATTCCAAAAACAAAGTGTTATGTTACTAAGTATTTCCTGATTGAGCTAGATACAACAAACATAGATAGGTTACCTGTTGTTGGAACATAAAGTGTAAAACCTCTTTTGATTACGAATCCTAGATTGACATATAAATGAGTGTAATATACTAAGCATATACATACACCAACATTTTGGTGTCGTTGTCGTGGAGTTGTAAACGGTAATAGGTAGAATTTTGAGTTTGATTGATTTAATGAGTTTAGATTGGATTTAAGGACAACCTGAGGGTGGGGAGAAGATGGTAAGACAAGAGGTAAGAACATGCGCATCCACTTTGGTGGGTTTGCTCCAAAGTCAGGTTGTCCTCTTACCTTTGGTAGTTAAAATTTGTGTTTCATTAGTATTAGAGTTTCTTATTTTATGAGTAGACATAGGGATAGTAAAGGTAGATTTATTGCCTCCAAAATTTCATAAAATTTAGAAAAAAAACAACAAGAAAACCCCCCACACACACTAATTCAGCTAATTTCTTTGCAAGAAAAGATCTCAAAGGAGAAATTTCAAAGGAAGAAATTGAAACAACAGCCGAAGGAACCAAATTGTAGCTAATGTTCAGATTGAAAACATAATACAAAAAGTAAGAAGGGAAGCATTGGGGACCCAATCAGAAGGAGGAGATGGAAAAGAGATAGAGGTAGTGATAGAAGAGGTTGCATATGCCATTGGGGAAACACACAAGGTATTGGAACAGTTGGATATACCAAAAAACCCAGTGGTTTAACCATGAATTAGTGGGGAGACATCACTAGCACCATACAACGTGCTATTTGGAGACATGGCAAATGAAGAGGGAAATGCAAACAACGAAACAGAGACATTTGGATTCCCAATATTAGACATCACCAGAGATGTTGTTATGAAGAATATTATATTATCCTTACTACCTCACTTCCATGGTATGTCAATAGAATATCCTGATTCATTTTTGTTTGAATTTGATATACTATGTAGAAGTTATAATTACATTGATAATGCACAAAAACTAAAACTCTTTCTAGCCACACATAAAGACTCGGCATTAAGGTGGTTTATGAGCCTAGGAGAACACACTATATTATCTTGGGATGGAATGAAGGAGAATTTCCTCCAGAAATATCAATATTACTGCAGATCTAGGGATGCTAGGAATGACATATTTAAACTGTAGCAGTCTGAGGAGGAAAGTTTGGAAGATTACCTAGAAAGGTTCCTATACAACTACCAAAAGAAAAAACAATTTTCTTTAGACACAGCCACAATTAGGAACATATTCCTAAAGTTTGTAAGAGATGATTGTATTGATGTCTAAACCTCATGACTTCTGGAGATGTGTATCAGAAGCCATTTGCAGACATTGAGAAGTATTGTAAAAGGTACTCCCGCAGCCAAGCCAAAACAAGAAAAAGTGTAAGGGATCCTATAAACAGAATTACTAAACCCACGCCAGGAGGTGTTACTAGGATAGAATTGTGGAATATAATAGAAAACTTCAAAATAGACATCATCAACACCATCATCTCCCAACTTGATACCATTAAAATTAAAAGAAAACGAGAAGAATAAAATGCTACTTTGGAAATTTTATGTCCTCGGTGTAGGAAAAGGCATCCTGAAAAAGAATGCCTTATTAATGTTATCGAAATATATTTCCTTTTTATAGAAGACCACCCTACCAATGAGTGTCCTTCTTTACCTGGACTAAAACCCATTTTTAAGGGAGGGGGAGAACCTCAGGAAAAATCATATCCCCCCAAGAGGGCATGGAGACAGAAAAATCCTAATATGTTTGTAGATCCTACCACACAATATTCACAACATCAATGGGTACCTCCAATGTCTTACCCTCAATGGTCACCTCAACAACCACAAATCCAACCTTGGCAACAAGGATGGAGGGGGCCTGTATAGGGTAATTTTACCTTTCATCCAAACAACCTTTCCCACCTACCCACAATACCCTTCCAATATCTCTCAGTTGCTACCAGGATTTAATCCCGATGCTCTCCTTCCACCTCCACAGCTATAGAAACAACTTACATTGCCTATGAACTCAAATCTGTAGCAACAAATGCAAGATGCACCTATCCCAAACTCTCCTCGGCCTACCTCTATTCCTGCAAAACCCATTCCTAATCCAAATAATAGACCTACACAACCTAAACAAAATATTGAAGTACAAACCTTCCCCACTTATGTGATAACTCTTGCTTCATTTAATGGAATTGAATTAAGATCGGGGAGGGTTTTGAATAAACCAAATCCTACTGTGGTTATTCAAGAAGAATAACAAGTAGATAATGAAGCAGTTCAAGAAGAAGAACAAGTATATAACCAAGCATTTGGAAAAGAAGAACAAACGGATAACCAATCAGATGAAGAAATAGACACCCATGTACAACAGGAAATTCCTCCTCACACTTCTCACCCAGCAGAAATATCTTAGAAAACTAATCCTCCCCCTTATCCAGAAAGGTTACTTGTGAAGAAATCTGAGGTACCTCTAGGACATAATCTAGATACTGAACTTAGAAACATATGTGTAAATATTCCCCTACTTCAAGTCATCAAGGACATGCATATTTATGTTAATATTGTAAGGGATCTTTGCATTAAAAATCCAGGGAGGAAGAGAAAGGAGCCTCCTCTAATACAGGTGGTTGGACAATTATTAGAATTTATATCATAAATTCCATCTAAGTATAATGATCCAGGAAATCCAGTGGTGACCATAGAGATTAATGGTGTTTCTTTTCCAAACACACTTATTGATCTAGGAGCAGCAATAAATGTTATGCCGGTTGACACCATGAAAACGTTGTAACTAAATCACCTAAGACCAACGCAGACTTTGTTGGAATTAGCAGACAAATTAGTTATCAGTCCAGCAGGAAGTCTAGATTATGTAACAGTCACCTTGGCCTCTTGGGAGTACCCTGTGGATTTCTTAGTGATTCATACTAAATCCTCCAAACCAAAACACCTATTGGTTCTTGGCCGACCTTGGTTGGCCACTGCTAATGTGTTTATTAGTTATCATTTTGGAAAGATGGAAATATCTAATGGGAGCCAAAGTCAAAAACTTATCCTCTTTCCTCCTGCCCAACCAACCACTGAAGTTCCCTTCTGTTTGGAGAATCCCTATGGGGAGGAGGACTGTACTTGGCCCTTGTTAACACTCGAACAAGTAAAAGGAGTTCAAGAGAAAACTGAAGAACAAATTTTACGCCTATTTTTGGCTGATACAGAATGCATTGAATACCCCCAATATTTTCCTGAATATACACATATCTTCAGCCTTGAATTCCAGGAAATCTCGCACCCCTCCACTTCTACAGTAGCCACCATTTCATAAGAAGATGAAGGGAAAGAATCAGTTGTCCGGGATTTTGAAATCTGCCCTGGAAAATCCTTGTATATCAATGTTATCTTAGAAACAGATCATCAACAAAAATTGATTCAAACGATTCAAGGGAAATCTGGTGCTTTTGCATGGGATTACTCTGACATGAAAGGGATCCACCCAAAAACTTGTATGCATCATATTTACACTAATGACCAAATCAGACCTGTTAGGAAACCCCAAAGAAGAACGAATCCATCCTTAAAAGACATGGTGAAAGAAGAACTCCAAAAACTCATGCATGCCAATTTTATCTACCGTATATCGAACAGCAAGTGGGTATCCCCATTAGTTATTGTCCCTGAGAAAAATGGTAAATGGAGGATTTTTGTGGACTTTCGAGAATTGAACAAGGCTACCTACAGGGATTACTTTCATTTTCCTTTCATAGACCAGGTCTTGGACACTTTGTCTGGGAAGAGGTATTTTTCTTTCTTGGATGGGTTTAGTGGTTACAATTAGATCCAAATTTCACCAAAAGATCAGGACAAAACCACATTTGCTTTCCCATGGGGTACATATGCTTATAGGGTTATTCCTTTTGGTTTTTGTAATGCCCCTGCTACCTTTCAAAGGGATGTCTTGGCCATTTTCTTTGATTTGAACCTTGACTTTCTAGAAGTCTACATGGATGACTTCACAGTATATGGGGATTATTTCCAGCAAGCATTGGACAATTTGTAGATAGTATTGATTAGGTGTAAAGAAACCAATCTTTCCCTCGATCATGAAAAATCTAGAATGATGCTCACTGAAGGAATTGTTTTAGGACATCACATCTCTGGTATTGGAATAAGGGTAGACCCTGCCAATATTGACATCATTTCTCAAATCAAAATCCCTAGCTCTCCGAAAGAAGTCAAAATCTTTTTAGGGCATGTCGGTTACTATAGGAGGTTCATTCAGAATTTTACAAACCTAGCTGCCCCATTGTTCAAACTGTTAGCAAAAGAGGCTGAATTTTGTTGGAATGAACAATGTCAGATTTCTTTTTAAATTTTAAAAACAAATCTTTATAGTGCCCCTATTTTAAGAGGACCAAATTGGTCTCTTCCTTTTCATATCTGCACGAATGCCTTAGATACAGCTTTAGGGGTTGTTTTAGGACAAAGGGAAGGCCAGATTCCATATGTTATATACTTTGTTAGAAAAAATATTTCACCTACT
>JASDQU010507245.1:10310-31300 GCA_032191745.1 Picea mariana
AAATTTTAAAAACAAATCTTTATAGTGCCCCTATTTTAAGAGGACCAAATTGGTCTCTTCCTTTTCATATCTGCACGAATGCCTTAGATACAGCTTTAGGGGTTGTTTTAGGACAAAGGGAAGGCCAGATTCCATATGTTATATACTTTGTTAGAAAAAATATTTCACCTACTAAAGTAAATTACACTGTCACTGAAAAACATTTTTTGTCAGTAGTACATGCCATTAATAAGTTCAGACACTACATAACAGGGTATGAAGTTTTTGTACATACAGACGACTCAACCATCATATTTTTTATGAACAAACCTGTTACAAATGCTAGAGTGACTAGATGAATGTTATTACTGCAAGAATTCAATGTCACCATTATTGATTGACCTGGAAGAGATAATTTAGTTGTTGATTTCTTGTCTAGAATCATTCATATAGGTGACAATGCACCAGTAGATGACAATTTTTAAGATGAGAACCTATTTTTTATTTCTACTTACATTCCTTGGTATGCAGATGTAGCCAACTATCTTGTAACAAGAAATCTACCTCGGAATTTTTCCTCCCGAGAAAAATAGATAATTATCCAGCTAAGTGTCAATTACATGTGGCATGATGATTGTTTATACCAAACTAAACATGATTTGGTAAACATAAGGTGTGTTTGGAAGGATGAGATGCATGAAATCTTCAAATCCTATCATGATGGTCCATGTGGAGGCCATTTTACTAATAAAAGAACAGCATACAAGATATTACAGTCTGGCTATTATTGACCAACTATTTTCAAGAATGAAAAGAAGTATGTGGCCATCTGTGATGATTGTCAGACGATGGGAAAACTTATTACAGTTGATGAGATGTCCCTCCAAGCTCAGGTAGTAATTGAACCTTTTGAAAAATGGGCTTTGGATTCTGTAGGACCTTTTAACCCTATGTCTCGAAGGAAGAATTATATCTTGGTCTGCACAAATCATGTGACAAAATGGGTGGAAGCTAAAACTTTATATTCTGCTAGTGAACAATCTGGTGTAGATTTGATTTTATAAGAAATATTTACTCGCTTTGTTGTGCCTCGAGAAATAGTAACTAACCAAGGAACCCAATTCACCTCCAATCTGGTCAAATCTCTTACTGAACAATATAAAATTAGACATAGAAAATCTTCACCTTATCACCCTCAAGAAAATGGGCAGGTGGAATCAACTAACAAGCTGATAGAAGTTATTCTTACCAATATTGTTCATCTGCATCATAAATATTGGGTTGATAGGTTTCTTGAAGCCTTATGGGCCTATAGAACAGCTTGGAGAAACACAATAGGCCATACACCCTATGAATTGGTATATGGGAAGCAGGTGTTGCTTCCCATAGAATTTCAAGTAAAAACCTTTAGGACTTCCATGCAATTAGGGATGGATTTGGATGAAGCTCAAAAATAGAGGCTATTACAGTTGAATGAGCTTGATGATATCATACGGGATGCTCTTCAAAGGACTACCCTTATACAAGAACAAAGGACTAAATGGAATGATAATTACATCAAAAGAAGTCTTTTCAGTCAGGTGATTGGGCCCTACTGTACGGTAGTAGGTTTAAGAATTTTAAAGGTAAATTATCTACTAGATGGTTCGGATCCTATGAAGTTGATACAGTTTACAATAATGGTTCATTTAAGATCCATTTGAGGACTTTTACAGGTGTTTTTGCCAAAGAAAAGCTCAGGGAAGCTTAAGGCCACATCTAGAAGAGGTCATGCCCGGATGAGCCATGATCCGTTTTCAGAGTTTTATTAGTCATTTTTGGGGTTTTTATGTATTCTGATCCCAATGGTACAGTCAGTAATTCCATTGGAGTTGAGCAGTAGATTGTAAAATAATTTTTGACAAACTAATCCCAGAGAGCCAAGTCCATTGAAGGAGGCTTAAGGAGATGTAGCCCAGAGAGGGGTGAACTCCTTTATCATCTTGTTATTGTTGTGAGTTTGATGGTTTATTTGCTGCAAGTTATGATGCTTTGTATTTATTTATAGTACATATTTAACCATTTAAAAGAACATTTCCTCACACATGAGCATTTAAAAGAAGATGCATAAACTTGGCACATAATTTATCTTGCATATTTAAACACATGGAGCAAGGTCCTGTAAAGTTTATTTTAATGAAGTAGAGAGTGCTTGCATAGCATAACAAGTCATCCTTCTATTTTTAGATTAGTATTTATGAGAATCAGACCTCCTTTGTCGTGAATGGGATTGAAGGTTTATCATAAGCCTCTATCCAAAGAGGATTTTATCAGACATGTTCTTCAAAATTTTGAAATGTGACTGGTAAGTAAGGGGATTTCTCCCCATGTTGATCCACCATAGTAAGTTTGTTGTGTGAATTAATTTGGCTTTGTACATATCTGTAAACAAGTGTGTCGTTAGATATAAATTTTTGGTGTTACTATCAAAAACAAAAAGTTGATTGTGTTCTCATGTAGATAAATTAATAAGGAGGACATCTGCCAGATGTAGGTTTACCTTTTATCAATCCCTGGTAGATATTTTTTGGAAAAGGAGCTAAATGGAGTTTTCTTTAAGTTTTTCAGAATCCTAAAAATTGAAAACACCGACGAGTAGGAACTGGCCCGGGCTCGAGAAAAATCCACGTGACAGTAAATGGAGTTTTCTTTAAGTTTTTCAAACTCCTTAAAACTGAAAACACTGGTGAGAATTAATTAATCTGGGCTTGAGAAAAATCCACAGAATAGTAGTAGTTAGGATCATTTTTATAATAAAAAGGAAGTGGCAACAGGAGCAGTGATCAGCTTGGTTCCAAAAAGAGGAGGATTTTGAATCTCAACATGAGGTTGTCCAGCTACAGGGTACCTTCTTTTTATAGAGATTGGAGCCCGGTCATTGAACTATTTTTCCTCATTTTCTGACACTTCCGCTGCAAATTCAAAGTTTTTGTACCAAGTGTTGTTATTTGTTTTACCTACATGGTATTTCAATAGAATAAAATCACATGTTCTCTTTCATAGTAGCAGGAGACAACAGCAATTTCTACAAGATGTAGCCTACAAAGTTCCAAACTACATAATACACCACCAGGTACCTTATTCAATTCTCATTGAGTACCAGAATACAATTTTGTGGTGATATTGTACTGGATAACATCTCTGTGCTATTCTGGTACTACAAACAATGTTCACCTTTGTGCTCATCTGGTACTAAGGGAGAAGGCCTATGATGTTCGGGTACTACAACAATGTTCACCTCTTTGCTCATCCGGTATTATTAGAGAAGACCTATGTTGTTCCGGTATTGTAACAAATTCACCCCTGTGTCCATCTGATACCAAGGGAGAAGGTCTGTTTTGGTCTGATACTACAACAAATCTCTGCAGTGGTCTAGTACTAAGGTGTGATCTGATATTGGTGATGAGTTTTGGTAGTCCTTATCCTATACTCAAAGTTTTTTTTTTTTTTGCTCGATATAAATGCTTCAAAGTAATAAGAGGTATAAGATCACTATTTTTCTCGTTTAATTAAAGAATTAGACTAATTATGTATTAAACATGTGGTTACTCTCATGCATCCTCCTTTCCTCAATTAATATACACTTCCTACCATGAACCTCTACAAGTCCTCATATACATCTCCTCGTATAGAAATCAGTCATATGCACTCAAAATGTTGAGCGTGCAAGGTAATTATACCTCTACAGGACCAATTTCATTCTCAAACACTCTGGTCAAACCTTTCATTTATATGGTGAAGAAACATCATCATGCCATGATTCAACATCATGCCATGAAAATGATTTAAGCCACGTCTTAATGCATTTCAAACCATGATTATGTTTCGATCACAATGATATCATAAAATTGCATACTTGTGAATTTCGGTCACAACGACCACATCTCCTGTAATCATTTCCCAACACTAATGTGAACACGATCTGACGCTAACCTCCATACGATCCTTTAATTTATTCATGAATACAACTTATCTTAACTTGCCATCATTACCATGGATGTGACCGTTGCAATCCAAACCTTAACTTATAAACACTCCTCTGGATGGCTTCTCCATCTAGATGAGTGTTATTTACCCATTATATTGTCACACCATCTCCATTTACACTGTGTTTTGTCCCTTCATATCATTTTCATACTCTATACCCTTCTAGTACTCTATCGGGGGCTTCCCTGTTCCAGTAATAAACCCTTGATTCATTGTTTTGTTGCCTCATACGCTATAAGAATTGCTTTAAGCCAACATGGGTGTTGATAGACCCAAACCTTTGTTCCAATTATATAGGGAGACACGAAAATACCAAGCTTGCAGGGAGAAATTTGAACAAGCTTGCTGGATTCCATTTTTGGAAAAATTCAAAGGCTATCATGAGGGAGTATCTATTTCTTTTTCTCAGACATGTGACGGAGAGAGTGTTCAGTTTGGGGAGATGAATTTAACAATTTTGGAGGCCACCATAGTGGAATCTACAAGCTTACCCTCCTTCGGAGAGAAATATTTTAAGGGGGTGATTTTCGAAAGAAAGCTTTGTCGGAAGTTTCTAAGGCCAGAACATCAAGATCCTGACTAGGCCAAAGGTATTCCTAGAAGTTTTATTAAGGAAGAGTACTAGACAATGCTCATTATTCTGCAGAGGTTTCTCACTTGTGAAGGGAGGTATTTCGTGACCTTATTATACCATTTAAAACTTTTGTCACATTTTGAAGGAGGGCCACAAATTGATTTTACCCATTTCCTTTGGATGAGTCTAAATAAAATGGTGAGAGGAGTTAAATCAGCATCTAAAAAACCTTAAACTAGTATCCATCATCATGGCCTAATGAACTTATTGGTTTTCCATGCATTAAGAAAACAAGGCATTAGTTGGAAACAACTCCTTCAACAAAATTTTGTTCAAGAAGGAGTTTCTAAATCTATAGAAGAATGTGAAATAGAGGCATGTAGTGAGGGGTCCAGTAGAAAGACAAATAAAAACAAAGGGAAGAAGTTAGGGGATGAAGAAGTTGTTACACCTAGTTCATCCCAGCCTATTGATAAATTGTACACGGATAAGTTTGTTATGGAGGAGCCTACTGCATCTAAGAAAAATAGAACCTTTCGATCTCAGAAAACAAGTACAACCTTAATTCCAAAAACTAAAAGACAACAAAGAAATAACTATGGGCAAGGTGAACGCTCAGATAATGCTCCTGAAGAAACCATTGAATTATCACCAGAGCCAGTTAGAAATTTAGAAAAATACCATGAACTAAACATTCAAAGAAGGAAAAAGTGTCAAAAGAAGGATGTGTCAGAAGAAAAAATCCTAGAGGATCTCACTACATCCAGGAAGGAGAGGACCTCCCAATATAAGGAATTAAGTCCAGCCTTGATCCCTAAAAATCAATTGCCACGAAGTGAGAGGAGAAAAAGGAAGAAACCGGGTCAAAAGGAAGTTTCACATGGTACCCCTGAAGCAATTATTGAGTTCCCTCAAGAATCGGTTAATGAGTTGGAGAAGACCCCTGAAGCAGCTATTGTGCTTCCTCAAGAGCCAATTAGTGAGTTGGAGAAGACTCCTAAGGTTAAAAGTGGAAGTAAGGGGAAGCCTAAAATGAGGAAGGTACAAAAGAAGAAAATCTCAAAGCATACACCTCAGTCATCCAGAGTGGAAACGAGGAATGTTAAGCAAGAACAAACTCCAGAACCTACATTTTGATCCTCTAAGGTGAAAACCAAATCTATACTAGAGAAACATGTCCCCATGCCTATATCTGCTATAAAATAAAGAAGAGGAAGTTGTTTGAAGAGACTTCCACTAATGTCAGTGATTATGAGGAAGCTTCACTTCCTGTATGAAGAACTACAAGAAGCATGGCTAAACAGATAATAGTTTCAAATGTGCCTTCTCTTCCAAAGGAGCCTATTCATATTCCAACTTCTCCAGAGAAAGAAAGCAGTTATGGAGCAATGATTAGTGAGACCAAGGGATTAGTAACAGAAACCTTGAGAAGTTTAGGAAAGGAAAAGGAAGCCCGAAGGGAGGTAACTGAACCAACAACCTTATCTGATCATGTCAGTTCCCTGAGCAAACAACAGTTGATAGTGAATTTGGGAAACTTACAAAACAGAATGAGAAGTTAAAACAAGAGGTTACATAGTATCAAGTTTTGGATAGGCACATTAAGACAGAGAATGCACAATGAAAGAATATAACCTAAGGTTACATGATGTGCAAGAAGAAGTCTATGCTAAACTCAACAAAGTTCTATGTTTGATCCAATACACCAAGGTGATTAAGAAGGAGCTTAGGAGTGAGGCTTCTAGTTTCAATATCCTACAACCAGATAAATGATGTTCAAACAGGATGGAAGACGGTTCAGTTTTGCAAAGTTTTGAGTATCAGTTTTGACATTTTTGCATGAGGACATGCAATGACTTAAGCATGGGGGAAATGTTGAGTCTCCATTTTGACACCTCTATTACCTTATATTTTCTTCTATCTGGGTCAATTTTACCTATGACATGTGCATATGTTGTCTATTTCCTCCACAAATCTACCTTGTGACCTTATCCATATGCATAAAGAGGTAACCCATGTTAAAACGTGACTTGTTTGATTTATTGATTAAATTGGGATTAAATGGTTGATTATTTATGCTCCTAATTCCTTTGATTATTATTAAGAAGCTTCATGAAAAGGCATCACCTCATCTGGTACTCTACCTAATCCGGTACCAACACTGCAGTGATCTGGTACCAACACTGTGTTGATCCGGTACCACCTCTGCATTGATCCAGTACCAACTCTGTGCCTATTCTGGTACCACCATTGCATTGATCCTGTACCCATATCTATTACTATGCTAGTCCAATACTAAACCCCTTTCTACATGATTAAAGTTTTGAACGAGTATGTTGGTGGTGGTTCCAAGAAATTAGTTGGATGGAAGTATCATTAGATAGATTGAAGATCATGATAGACTTCATCACTCATGCACATACTGTCAGGAGGATGAAGTGCATTCCTTGAGATACAATATGATTCACCAATTGTAATATTTTGTAAACATTTGATGAGTATCCTCATGCCTTGATTGTAACGGCTGACCTTCTTTGAAAGGGATGTTGTGAAGATGATAGAAAAGAGGAGAGAATGATATACACTGTTATGTTGGGAAATGAAATGTTGAATTACTGATTCACTTGATCAATTGAAGGAATACAAATGCTAATTTGTGCAATTCATGGGTATGAGTAAAGTGTTTAGTATGTAATTTCTTTAGAGGTACCTTGTTGGTTCGGTAAGGGCCCACCACCCCAACTAAGGTAAGCCTTCGTGTATATGTCTTTGTGTGACATAAGTTAATTGTGTGAGTGTGCAAATATAATAAGTTGTGTGTTGCAAATAATTCTGAATGCATAAAATTTCTTAGGTACAATTCAGATTTCCAAAGAGGTTTGATTTTGGATTAGTGTGGATGAATGGTTATACATTAAGAATAGTGGATAATTTCATTTCCATTCCTGCAGAATGATATTTAGTTAATAAAAGTTGGATAGATGTTTGGGATAGTTGAATAAGAAATTGTTATTGTTTTGAATTTATGATTGTGTTTTTCTCAGTAGGTACAGGAACAATAAGACTTCATCTCTTACCTTAATGCTCCATGTAATGAATTCTTTCAATCATATTGAATGTCTCTTGTATTGAGGAAGGTTTGATTGGAATTGATTAAGCTATGATTGGTTTCTTTCTAAGAGTAATTAGAGTAAATTGTTAATTGTTATTCAATTGCTACATGAAGCAAGGTCTCAATTCATCTCTTCATTTCATGAGCCTACAATGAGCGGACTTGTTGTCTAAGAAAGAACATTTTCAATTGAGTGTTTGTTTGAGATTTTTATTATGAGATTTATTTTCTAAATCTTAAAGTTGTGTGAAGTATTCAAGTATTCCAAAAACAGAGTGTTATGTTATTAATTATTTCCTGATTGAGCTAGATTCAACAGACATATATACGTTACATGTGTTCGGCACATATAGTGTAACAACTCTTTTGATTATGAATCCCATATTGAAATATAAATGAGTGTAATATACTAAGTATATATATACACCAACAAACATCATGTTTTTTAACACTTGGTGGTAAAGAAATCATGTATGCCACAGGTCCCATCCTTTCCAGTATTTTAGAAGGCCCACAATATCTGAGGGCAAGTTTGGCAAAGTCCCCAATTGCAAAGAAATTTTCTATGGCTTGACCTTGGGATACACATGATATCATACTTTAAATTATTTATGTTTCTAGCTCTTGTTGATGTATACTTTTTTCATGCATTGGGATGCTTTCAAATTTTGTTTGATTTTCATGATTCATGTTCCATTTTCTTTAACATTTCTRGTCCAAGCAAAACTCTCTTCACTAGATTATTCCAACTCATTGTGGTGTTGCATATCCTACCATAGATTTCCTCAACTAGACTCATCTTTAGCGATGCTTGATAACCATTTTTATAAGAAAAATATATCAAATGTAGGTAGTCTTACCATTTTTGKGGTTTTCCCATCGCATACATGGAAATGTCTTCCAATGTTTGGTTCGTCCTTTCCATTTTCCCATCCATTTGGGAATGATAAGAGATATTTAAATCTATTGGATCATATTGTCATTGATGTCAAAGGATTGATTTCAAAGGAATAATGTCTTGTCATAGTATATTGATGAAGTATGTATTATCATTCTTGTAAATGAATGGATGTCAAGTGAAGTCATTGATAAATGAAGTCATGCATAGATGAAGATGGATTGATGTTTTTTCATTGATAAGATGCATAAATAATGTCTTTCATAGATGAAGATGGATCGATGTGTTTTCATTGATATAAGATGCATAGATGGATGGATGCATTAATGTATTGATCGTTGGATCATGTGGTCATGCATAGAATCAATGACAAAGGGAAAATGTCATAGTGATGTATTTTTATGGGTTATTCCAGTTGAATTGATGTAAAAATGACTCATTATTGTTTTTTCATGGTTGATAGGAAGTACAAATGGATGAACTCCAAAGTGGTCCCCTTATGGGGAAAGCCCTCACAGGAAGACGCTTTGCGGTTGAGTTATCCTAGAAGTATGGTTAGAGAACCCATGCTTAAGTGTGGAATAATGAGATGAAGATCAATGAAACTATCCTATATGGCTAGTGCATGTCATTCCATTTCCGGTGGTATGTGGAACGTCACATAAATCCTCACGGTTTGAGAGTTATGGCCTTGTGAAGTTGGAGGACCCTCATATGTTGGCTAGAAGCCCCAAAAGGTCAGAGAGCTCAAAGTGTTTACAAAGAAAAAATTATTTAAATAATAAAGTGAAGTGATGAAGTCAAAGAGGATTATCTAAATAATAAATTTAATGGAGAACTTTCTAATTATGGAAAGTGGTTATAAGTGGGTTAACCCTAAAATAAGGAAAGTAGGTTAAGTGGACAAGTGTCCACGTGAACAAAGTGGCTAAGTGGACAAAGTTGGATAAAGGTGGCTATGTGGAAAAATGGTTATGTGGATAAAGTGGATATGTGAACAAAGTGGCCTAGTGGATGCTTCTAAGGAACCTACTTGGAGAGTATAAATAAGAGGCAAGGGTATCTTGTAAGGATACATCGCTTGAGCATATATTGATGATCTATTCTGAGTAAGAGAGTGATTGCAATTTCTCATGGACACATCAAAGTTTTCGTAAGTCTGAGATCTTGACGGTGAAAGTTTCGGAAGTTTAGAAACCCTAGTTTCTGAAGGAGCACGTGGGCTATAGTGATCTAGAGCGCGTACATACGCGGGCTACAGTGAGGCAGGGCGTGTGCACACATGGGCTGAAGGAGATCAGAGCATGTACAGCTTTAGAAATTCATGGAGAATTGAGTGTGATTTGGCATCAGGTTCCTGAAGTCTGAAGCAAGTTCCAGATTTGCATTCTATGGGCTCAAATATGCCATAGAAGTTTTGGTATGGTTACATGATTGCTTTGATGGATACTCTTGCTTATGTAATGGTGAATGCTTAAGGCATTCTTGGTATGGTTGTTGTGATATGGTTTTATTAGTTCATTGACTGAGTGAGCAGCACTCTTATGTTTCAGTACTGATATGGTTTCCATAGTATACTGGTTACTTATATGTGATTGAGTAACATTCATATTGTATGGTTGAGGAGAATGAGTAAGTTTTTGGAGAGCATATATGTGTTGTGATTGGTTATGGTACAGATTGGACAGTGAAGCAAAGAAGTGGATGTGACAGAGGATGAAAAAGATCTAATTTTTCATGGAGAGAGAAAACCCTAGTTCTTAAGGAGGCACACGAAGGTTGTTGTGATCCATACCATGTACATATGTGGGTTGCACTATTGGTAGGGCACGTACATATGCGTGTTGCACTGCTGATAGGTCATGTACGTATTGACAGATTGGTATCTGTTGAGGATTGAATCCTCTTCTCAGTTGGTGTTGAGTTGTGTAAGTTGAGTCTTGCATTGAAGAGTTGGTTCTCTTGTGGAGTTGATACTCTATTCAGTTGTTGATGATAAACCCAAGTATTGTAGTCCATAATAAAAAGAAAATTGTACATACATCTTGTGGTCTTTGTGTTATTTTTAGTGGTGGCTTATTGATGATATATGTTGTTGTTGTTTGTTGCTAATATATGTTCACATACAACTGGTTATAAATGTCAGTAATAAGAGATGAGTAAATGGTGATTACTAACTAAGGAGTTTTTGTGAAGGGAAGTGAAAAAGATCCCTACATGGATTCACCCCCCCCCCCCCTCAGTGTAATCGATGTGTCCAACAATTGGTATCAAAGCAGACCTTCACCTAAGACTTAACAATCTTGGAGGAGATCCATGGACACACAAATGGATGATGAAGTTCCAATCCATGATAATAATAATTATTCAACATGGAGAATAGAAATGAAAGTGTATTTGAAGGAAAAAGGAGTAGGTGTTTGGAAAGAAACTATTGTTGGATCAGTTCCTTTGAAGAAAAAGTCAAAGTTTGCATCTCAAAAGGAAGAAAAGAAGAATGATGCATTGGCTCTCAAGACCATTCTCAATGGAATCTCAAGTTCTATCAAAGAGAGCATGGGACATTGCACTTCCGCCAAGGATATATGGCTAAAGCTAGAGAAGACATACCAAGGAAAAAAGGACACTAAAGACAACTCCATCAAGAACAGTGAAGGTAAATAATCTCCAAAATCCTCTGATTGCAATAATTCTAAATGTGGTGAAGTTGAAATTTTCTCTACAAGTGAAGAAGAAGATCTAGAAACAGTTTTTGTAGAAGTAGATGATAATTATCCCATGGAAGAAGTAGAAGAATAACCTTCAAAGATTAAAAAGAAAGTTGATTGGGGTCTATATGAATATAACTATGACCATATTTATATAGACTATAGCTATCTTTCTGAGAACACTAAAAGGTTTCTTGAAAAGAATCAAAAGCATATTTTGAAACTAAAGGAAATGCTCAAAGAACAAGAAGAAAGTAAAAGGATTCAATTAGAAGAAAAAGAAGAAGAGATCAAAAGACTAAAGAATGAAATAGTAAAAAATAAGAAGGTAGCCGATGATATTAGAAAAAGTATTGAAGTTAATATCCATCTCAATACCCAAATTGAAGAAGCCAAAAGGGTAGAGAAACTATTAAAGAATCAAGTAGATGAAAAGGAAGAGTCATGTCATAAGTTGGAAGCTGAAGTTGTTGATATTAGAAAGAAAGTAGAGAATTCAAACAAATTCTTGAATAGATCAACAATCTGGAATGAAATCTTGGATAGTCAAAGAGAACCAAATGATAAATCAGGTCTTGGATACAACAAAGAAGCTACACATGTTGAAGCAAGCACCTCAAAGAAGCATGAGGTAAGTCCCTCACTCTCAAAAGATGGAAATAATGTTGCAATTCAACCATCTACTAAAGGGAAGGAAACTCTCAAAAGAACAAAGCAAGGAATACATCAAGAAACCATCTTTACACCTAAAAACAAATTCAGAAGAGAGACAACTTCAAGATGGACACCAAAGAAAAGGTATGAAAATGTTTTTCATGGTCATTGTTACTCATGTAATGAATATGGTCACAAAGCTTTGGAATGCAGATATATGTAAGGAGAGATAATGAAATATTTCATAACACCCTAAGATTTTGGATATATAATAAAGTAGGACACATTGTTTCTCATTGTCACACCATGAGATGCTACAACTATCGCAGATTTGGCCACAAATCCCGGGATTGCTATAAAACAAGAAGACAATCCATGAGGAGTGTTTCATATAGTATGACTAGAAGAACACATGAGTTTAGAATAGTAGACAATGTTGGAAATATGGAAGCTCGGAGCTCAAGTTCTGAGAAGTTGGGACACCTTCAGAAGTGTGTAAAGAAGACTAAACAATCAGAATAGAATGGCAGCCCTAAGGCAAGCTCAAACTTGATTTCTTCTAAAGAATACACGGGTTGCATTGGTAAAATTTGTGTACATACGTGAGCTAACCTATAAATAGGTCGCATACATACACAAGTTGTTTGTATAGTAGGCCGCATACATGTGGTAAAAGCCTTGGAAAGTAGGCTATGAAAATAAGTTGTAGCTTGGTGTGATGGTATAACTCTGTGTTGCAGAGTCTGACATGATCTGTTGCAGGGTATGATATGGTTTGTTGCAAGTTTTCATGATTACATGTTAGAATACATAATTTATGTATGTATGGTGATGACATATGGTTGATTGTTGAAAGTATATCCTCGATGCATTATACTAACTCTAGAGTATGGATTGAGGCATTTTCTGTTGAGGAACAATGTTGGTTGTGACAGTGAAGTTTTGGCACTTTGGTTATGAGATATATCATGATGATGCTAGATAGAGATGTCATTGATCTATTGAAACACTCTTAGTACATGTCTATAGGTACTATTGGATGATTAATATTTGTTTTAGTGAATGGTGGTTAAGAAAGATATGTTAGGGTACATGGCTGGTACATATTTGAGTTCCATTGATATATCTTATGATGTATTATTGGAGGCATATTTGTTGGATATCTTGGTGCATGCATTTGGAATATGGTTGATACACTCCATTGATGTTATCTTATGGTATACTATATGGTATTAATGTACATGATTTATGTACATAGGTGTTGTGCATGGTTGGCACACAATATGGCACAGGATGTACATGGTTGATGTACATGGGTGTTGTGCATGGTTGGCACACAATATAGCACAGAATGTACTTGGTTGATGTTTTTTTCATGATTCTCTATTCATTGTTGACATATTTTTTTCTTCATGATGTATGGTATGGCATGCATTTGATGCATGGACAGGTCCAAGGATCGTCATAGGAATAGCAGATCATTCTTGAAGCAGTTGATCTATGTTTTGGTTGAGAAGTAGCATTTGCAGTAGAAGCATATTGTAGTGGTAGCATATTGTTCATATTTCAGAGAATATAGGGGGAGACATACCCATAGGGGGATTCATTCTTCTTCCCATGATTCCAGGAAGATATATTTATCAAATGCAAAGATAAATACTTGGAGAAAGAGCACAGAGGCATGGTTCCAGGGGGAGCGATGTTCACAGGGGGGGCATGAGTGATATGTCTTCAGAATTACATCAGAGTGATATCCCTTGTTCAAAAGGGGAGATATTATTCAGAGGAAGATCAAAGGCATTCAGGCAAGGGGAGCATCCCCAAGGAGGGTTCAGGTAGGGGGAGCAGCCCCAAGGAGAGAACTACCCTTTGCCATTGATGTCAAAGGGGGAGAAATAATCACATTGATGTGATTGAGATGACCATTGATGAAGATAAATGCCATGTCTACATGTTCCCATCAATGATTGGTGTTGACATCAATGTTGGTATTTCCATCAATGCCAAAGGGGGAGATTGTTAGATCATGTTGTCATTGATGTCAAAGAATTGATGTCAAAGGAACAATGTCTTGTCATAGTATATTGGTGAAGTATGTATTGTCATTGTTGTAAATGAATGGATGTCAAGTGAAGTCATTGATCAATGAATTCATGCATAGATGAAGATGGATCAATGTGTTGTCATTGATATATAATGCATAAATGATGTCGTGCATAGATGAAGATGGATCTATGTGTTTTCATTAATATATAATGCATAGATGGATGGATGCATTAATGTATTGATCCTTAGATCATTTGGTTGTTCATAGAATCAATGAAAAAGGGACAATGTCATAGCGATGTATTGTCATGGGTTATTCCAGTTGGATTGATGTAAAAATGACTCATTATTGTTTTTTCATGGTTGATAGGAAGTACAAATGGATGAACTCCAAAGTGGTCCCCTTATGGTGAAATCCCTCATGAGAAGACGCTTTGCAGTTGAGTTATCCTAGAAGTATTGTTAGAGAAACCATGCTTAATTGTGGAATAATGAAATGAATATCAGTGAATTTGTCAATGAAACTATCCTATATGGATAGTTCTTTTCATGCCATTTCTAGTGGTATGTGGAACGTCACATAACTCCTCATAGTTTGAGAGTTATGGCTTTATGAAGTTGGAGGACCCTCATATGTTGGCTAGAAGCCCCAAAAGGTCAAAGAAGTCAAAGTGTTTACAAAGAAGAGATTATTTAAATAATAAAGTGAAGTGATGAAGTCAAAGAGGATTATTTAAATAATAAAGTTAATGGAGAACTTTCTAAGTATGGAAAGTGGTTATAAGTGAGTTAACCCTAAAATAAGGAAAGTAGTTTAAGTGGACAAGTGGTCATGTGAACAAAGTGGCTAAGTGGACAAAGTTGGATAAAGGTGGCTATGTGGACAAATGGTTATGTGGATAAAGTGGATATGTGGAAAAATTGGCCTAGTGGATGCTTCTAAGGAAGCTACTTGGAGAGTATAAATAAGAGACAAGGGTCTCTTGTAAGGATATCTCTCTTGAGCATGTATTGAAGATATATTCTAAGTAAGAGAGTGATTGCAAGTTCTCATGGATGCTTCAAAGTTTCTGTAAGTATGGGATCTAGAGAGTGAAAGTTTCGGAAGTTCAGAAACCCTAGTTTTTGAAGGAGCACGTGGGCTACAATGAGCCAAAGCGTGTACATACATGAGCTACAGTGAGGCAGGGCATGTACACACGCGAGCTGAAGGAGATCAGAGTGTGTACAATTGGAGAAAGTCATGGAAAATTGAGTGTGATATGGTGTCAGGTTCTTGAAGTCTGAAGCAAGTTCCAGATTGCATTCTATGGGATCAGATCTGCCATAGAAGTTCTAGTATAGTTACATGATTGTTTTGATGGATACTCTTGATTATGTAAAGGTGAATTCTTAAGGTATTCTTGGTATGGTTGTTGTGATATGGTTTTATTGGTTCATTGACTGAGTGAGAAGCACTATTATGTTTCAGTACTGATATGGTTTCCATAGTATATTGGCTACTTATACATGATTGAGTAACATTCATATTGTATTGTTGAGGAGAATGAGTAAGTTGTTGGAGGGTCTGATGTGTTGTGATTGGTTATGGTACAGATTGGACAATGAAGGGAAGAAGTGGATGTGACAGAGGAAGTAGAAGATCTGAGTTTTCATGGAGAGAGAAAACCTTAGTTCTTAAGGGGGCACACACAGGATGATGTGATCCAGACCGCATACATACTCGAGCTGCACTATTGGTAGGGTGCGTACATATGTGTGTTGCACTACTGATAGGCCGTGTACCTGTTGAAGATTGAATCCTCTTCTCAGTTAGTGTTGAGTTGTGTAAGTTGAGTCTTGCATTGCAGAGCTGGTGCTTTTGTGGACTTGATACTCTACTCAGTTGTTGTCGATAAACCCAAGGATTGTAGTTCATAATAAAAAGGAAATTGTACATACATCTTGTGTTCTATGTGTTCTTTGTGGTGATGCCTTATTGATGATATATTTTGTTGTTATCTGTTGTTGATATATGCTCACATACAACTGGCTATAAATGTTAGTAATAAGTGATGATTAAATGGTGATTTCTAACTAAGGATTTTTTGTGAAGGGAAGTGAAAGTGATCCCTACACTAATCCATGCCCCCCTCTCGGTGTGCTCGGTGTGTCCAACAAAATCTATGTGGGTTGTCGATTTTTCCAAGCGGCTTCAACCCTTGCTGTGCATTGATACCATGTTGATAATTTACCACTCTATTTAACACCCAAAATTTATCTCAAAGATAAAATCACTTTATCTACTAAAATCATAGTTGAGTAATCAACTAAACATGCAGTGAAAGCATAGACAAGGAAACCAAATCAAGCACATAAGAACATCAAAAAATGTGGGTAAAGCCCTGGAAAAACTCTGAATGGAAAATGAGTCCAATGATATTTTTATTAAATTCAAATCAAGGCTCCCGTAAAAAGGATAATGGCCCACTGAGAGAATTGTACGTTGCATACCAACTTGGAAACTCTTATGCTTTTGTACGGCCTTGTATTAGTATGTTTATTAATGCATCTACGAATTTCCCTTCTCTAGCCCTTGGATGTTCACTCCTTTCTCTTATTTGACCCGTGGATATTCGTGCATATATCCTCTAAGACCCATGGATGTGTATAGAAAGCTCATTATGGAAACCTTTGTATGACTCTACTCTTCCCTCTGGTCTCTGTCCTTTGAAACCCGCATGTGGCTACTTCTTCTCTCTCACCTCCTTGACCTGTATGACATCTAGATGAATGTCCTTCTCCACCTATCAAGATATTGAATCAAATTCCTTTGTGATTCAACCCTCTTTTCAATACTTGGATGAAATATCTTCACCCAAGCAATGAGATCTCCTCACTCTAGTGTAAGAAAAAGTCCTTCTTTCCTCCTACACTCCTTATTATCAAGATTCCTTCTTTTCTAATCTCAACCTTTGTCTCTCGCCAAGTCTCTCTCACAAGTATATCTCACACAATTCCCTACCTTGGTCTCTCAACCTCGACCTCTCGTCAACAGTCCCGATCGTGTTGACTCCCTCAACACAAGTGCCTCCCTCCTTCTCCTGGCCTTACTTTTATAATCATGAGTTGCAATCTATTTTTAATCTTCAAAGTGATCTATGGTTGAGATTACTACTCACACCCACTTAATGTTTAGATTACATGTTGAATGCTAAGCATGTTCTTAAATAACTCAATTCATTAATAAATACAATTTTACTTTAATTAATTCCTTCTAACTAAAGTAAACTCAAGACTAGAATATTTTCGACAATCTCCACATGCAAAACATATGCCTATGTGGAAGTACTTGTTTGATGCTACCAAAAACATCAACACTCCCTCTTAGTGAGGAATGTACTTCTCCCACCTAGATTTTTCTCTATCTTCTCTACCATATCTGCTACCATTCCTTCTCTCCAATACACATGATTGACTTCTCCCTCTTACATAGAGGTTATCCCTGCCATGATGGTTTGACCTGTCTTTGAAGACTCGTTGCCTATGAACATGCTCCTAGAAGTCTCATGCTCTTGAGAATCGTGCATGGCCATCTCGTACCATGACTCCTTCTTGAATGACTTGGAAGGTTGCTCCTTCCCACCTAAATTTAAAAGTTGAATCCCTCTAAGTTGCTCAATCTTCAGAGCTACTTGCTCCATGTTCTCTTTCACTATCATGTTGGTAGTTTCTCTCATAGGATGGCCCTTTATATTATACAAGTTTCTCTCTCTAACTCCAAATATAGTTGCTTTGTTTGAGCTATATCCTCTAGGAATAATAAGCACCTTTCCATCTTGTAACGATGTGTCAAATCCCTTCTTCTCAATCATTGAGACTGAAATCACACTCCTATTTAGTTCTAGCACCCATAGCACATCTTGTGCTCTCAATGTGCCTCCTGACTCCATCTGGAATGGCATTGTTCCAAATCCCTCCAATGCATGCTTTGTCCCCATACTAAATTCCACATGCATCTCTAAGTTAGACTCTATGAATCTCTCGAACACCTCTTGTGCTCTTGGCATATGACATGTGGCTCAACTATCTATCAACCATGCATCAACTGATATGATTCCCACAAAAGTTTGGGAAAAAATTAATAACTATGTATGTTCAAACTTCTTGCAAAACTCATCCACTTAAGCCTTTTCCAATGCATCTATCTCTGATTATGTTTCATTTCCCCTCTTCTTCATGTGCAGACATTACCCTGAATAATATCCAAACTTGTGACATGCAAAGCAATTGAATTTTCTCATGCCCTTCTTCTTCTTTCCATGTTGAGTGGTCGACTCTCCACTATAAATCTTATTGAACTTTCCCTTCCTTTCCTGACTGGAAAGTGAAAATTTATCATCATGGATCCTCTTCAAAACATCCATGGACTCTAATCGAGTCTCCTCCTGAATATAATAAATTTATAGTCTATCAAATCTTGGCACTATATCTCGTGCATAGATCCCCTACACAAAAGGTTCCCAAGACTTGGGAAGTCCTCTCAACTCTACATTCACCAACTCAACATCCTATATTGTCTCACTAAACACTGCAAGCTTATCTCGGATCTGTGTAATCTTCATAAGATAATTCACAACTATTTCCTCACTAGACATCCTAACAACTTGAAGTTGGTGCTTCAAATGTAGCAACCTACATGTATTATTGTTTTGGTATAGACTCACCAAAGCACCATACATTTCCTTGGCAAGTTTCTTCTCAGAGATGTGAGGAATCAAGTGATTCTTCATTGACTCTAGCAACACCTTCTTGGCCTTCACTTCCTTATTCTTGTGAACTACCAATTATTGTGGATCCATTGGATCTACGACCATAGCCTCAACATACTCTTTGAGGTCATTCTTCTCTAACAAAAGAAGAATCCTAGCCTTCCATGCATGGAAGTTTGTTTCCCCTTCTAATCAGTCCTCAATATTCAATGTGTTCACCATCTTCAAGATCTAATTTTATAACCCTCTGTTGGAACTACCCTATATTGTCCTAGATGGCCTATCCATGACTTTCCCTTCCTTTACCCGCAGATATCCTCAACTTGTCCTTATGTGACTAGCGGATGTTTGCGACTGTCTACACTATGACTCGTGGATGCCTCTGTATACCTGCAAAAAACACATGTTCTTCTAAGTAATGTTGTTGACAATAAGTTATTTAATTTCCTTTGTTGGTTATATACTTGATAAGATGTGTCCTCTTGGTTTCCTCTTTCCTTCAAAGCCTCAGCTCTGATACCATGTTTATTTTCCCAAGTGGATTCAACCTTTGGTATGCATTGATACCATGTTGATCTTTTACCACTCTACTCAACACCCGGTAGTAATTATCTCAAAGATAAAATCACTTTATCTACTAAAAGAACATCTGAGTAATCAACTAAACATGTAGCGAGAGCATAAACAAGGAAACAAAATCAAGCACATAAGAACACCAAGAATTTTGGGTAAACCCCTAGAAAAAAACTCGAAGGGAAAACTGGTCAAATGATTTCTTTTATTAAGGTCAAATCAGGGCTCCCGTAACAAGGATAATGGCCCACTTAGAGAGTTATACACTGCAGACAAACTTGGAAACTCTTGTCCTTATGTATTGTTAGGTGGAAATGTTGTCGTTTTAATTCCGTTGTAGTACTTGCCCAACTATTTAATTTGTCAATCCAAGGTTCGTAGGCTTATGAAGCACACGCACTATATATGCAGGACTGAAGTAGAAGTAATCTAATCTAAATTACTGAAATGAAACTAATCTAGGAAAGCAATACAACATGTGAAGAGTTGAATGACAAAAGACATATGTGAGCTCACACAATATATCAATCTCAAATTATATTACAAGAGTCAAATGACAAAGCATGAAAGAATAACAAAACTAAGAATCCCCTTCTAAGACTTCAAGCTAATCTAAGTCTAATCTCTCATCTTTAACTCCAAATTCCCAAATTATCCATTACATGATGTCTCACACCTCTTCATGAAGAGAGAACACTCTCTTCTATACATGAAAGTCTTGAAGAGTGTCATAATTACAGATCCACTATTCTCTCAACTTATTCCTTCAAATCCTCCACTCATATCTTGGATAATAGATTCTATCAAAATCTCTATGATCTTCTCCTTTGAATATGCTTGAATGATTGTCCCAAATATTCTTCAAATCTTCAAAGCTTGAAGATGAAATTTGAATTTGAGGCTAGGTGGTAATATTTGACTTTGTTGAAATCTTCACATATGCCTACACACATCATCAAACTCATCCAACCTTGATATATAATGAAAATATGTCATTTTTCTAATATTTAATCATAAATTCACTTATAATACTGAAATGAATACAATGGAAAATAATAAGGAGAAACCCACATGTATTTATGAAAATTATGTCATGAAAGGTTAATGGGGTGATGAAATGTGAAGAATAATGAAGGGAAAGGTGGATGAAAATAGGACATTTCTGAGGCCCAACATACCCCCCAACTCAACTTGTTGCATGTCCTCATGCAACCATGCATGGATCTTCTAAAGAACTTTTGGCATTTAAACTATGGATTTGATTGAGGATGTCCTTTTAATAATGAATGTTTCCAGGGTATGAGATACAAGAGTAGCAGCATGTGAAATATGTGTAACAGCATGTGAAATTTTCTTATGGTTGGTTCTTGTGTGACAACCATGAATACAAAATATGTTGGTTCTTGTGTTAACAACATTCATTTCACTTATTTCTTGCAATAATTTAGTCATATACTCACTGGAAATAATAAGCTATCAATGTGCATAAGAAAGCATCATTTTGTATAAGAAAGCCTTTTCTTTTATCTTTAGGAATCATGCCAATATGTATAACAATCGAAATGCAACAAAGTGTCGTTGGAAAAGAAATGTTAGTGAATCATAAATGGAATGATGAGATGGTAAAATGGAATAATGGTAATGAATATGTGGTAAAATAGTCCCCCCC
>JASDQU010507245.1:31358-41506 GCA_032191745.1 Picea mariana
CATGGAAGGAAAGAGAGCATGGCGAGGAATTTTCCAAAATATTCAAGTCGACATATAAGGAATTGTGTGATTAAATCTTAGAAAATAACATACCTCCACTTACCCAAAAAGTAGATGTAGTTGTTGTGGCTACTGGATCAAGAAAACGTGACTAGCGTTGTAGTTGCAACTGCTGTAACTGCTAGAGAAAAGAATATATTACTGTGACGGATGGAATATGGAAGGTGTCACTACTGCAAGATCAGGAAAATGGAACTGCTAATGTTGATGTTGTTGTATCATGAGAAATGTGGAAGGTAGAGAATATGGAACTATGGTACTCTCATAGATCTGAAATCAAACCGTTGCAATTACTGAGGGGATCATGAAAAAGTGTATAGTCTTCACCCACTACAAAACCGATGGTACAATTCTAATCATGCGAATGAATGTGTCGGTGTCAAGCATGAAGAGAAATCATTGAATTACCGGCCACTGATGAATGTCGTTAACCAATGTGAGACAAACTCACCAGTAAGGTCAATGAGTGTCAAGGTACCTGAATACATCTTGCGAAGTGTGAATAGAGGTGTTGATGTCGAGCCACTTGCAAGATCTAACAATCAAGGGACTTTGATGTATTCCCATGATTGCTAGCGAGAGAGCTTAAAATTAAGGCACGCAAGCCTCAAGGTACTCAAAAGGAACTCTAGTCCATATCCCAGATAAGGTGTTGAGGTCGATGGAGCAAGAATTGTTGAAAGGTGGGCCTTAAGGAATCCCACATCAGTCAACACGAGTTTATAAAAAGATTGGTAGGACTATAGATGTAAAGATCTCAGTAGCAACAGGGTTTATGGAAAGGAAATGTAATCATGGAAAAAGGGAGTTTGTTTTATTCAGAAGGAAAACTGGAAAGGCAAAAATGAACTGAAAAAGATAAGGGAAATGATGTATGCAACTCAGAAAAATAGGCGTGTTAAAGAATGAAGGTTAAGGCAATGGAATATGGCTTCAACACAGGGATGACCAATTGGCTTTGAAGAAGAAATGGGACAGTGTTACATCATGAAATTTGGAAAAATGGTGTTGTGTATCAGCAAAATGTTTCTGTGTAACAGCAAACATCAGAATGTGCAAAACATTTATGTGTATCAGCAAAATGTTGTTGTGTATCAGCAAAATGTTGTTGTGTATCAGGAAAATGTACCTGTGTAACAACAAATATCAAGATGCGCATAAAGTTGTTGTGTATCAGCAAACATCAAGATGTGCAAAAATTTGTTGTGTAACAGCAAAATGTTGTTGAGTATCAGCAAAATGTTATTCTACATCAGTAAAATGTTGTTGTGTATCAGCAAACGTCATGATGTTTCGGATGAGTAACAGCTCCTTCAAGTTGTCTAGCAAACATGTTTTTCTGAAAAATATCACTTCGTCATAAAATTTGATTGTCTTCGAACCTGAAAAAGCTTTAGCACTAATCTTGCATAAAAACCGTGAGATTTGCGAAAAAAATATTATGCATAAATAAGTGCAAATGCAACAAATCAAAGAAATAGACTATGTTTTTATACCTGTTGTCGTTGCACACTTATCTCATAGTCCATTGCTACGTGAAGTGACTTAAGAAAAACACATTGGCGTAACATGTTTGGATCATGGTTTTCAAGAATAAATAAAGCGTCCATTTGCAATTTTGAAGTGTTTTTATATTTTTATTTTATTATTATTATTATTATTATTATTATTATTATTATTATTATTATTATTATTTTATAATGTTTTTATAATTGTTTTATTGTGTTTCTTTGTTTGTTTTGTTTGTTTTTGTTTTATAATAAAACAAAACAAAAACATATATATATTTTTAAAATTATTAACAAACAAAGAAATCAATGTTGTTTGTGTTATTTAATTTAAAACAACGAGGCAATGACATTGTTTTATTATTTCATCCCTATGTTACAGCTATTAGAATGAGTTTAGTTCAGAACTGCTAGAAATGACATTTGGAGTCCATCTAAATATGTGAAAGAGATTGAATGATGATTAGTAAATCAAATTGGACTCTTGGATCACATGCCATGTGAAGCAGAGTTTGTTATGAAATTGAATTCTTCTTCTTGGAGGGTGTCGTAATTCAAAACAAATCGTTTTTCCCTCACGCAGTCTACAAAACGAAGCTCCGAAGAACCTTGAATTTCTCCCAAATGGATGTGAAATCTAGAAAATCGCTCACGAGTTACCTAACTGCCTCCGTTCTCAAGAAAACCCACATTTTATTTTTTCTAATTCGCCTCGGTTTGCTCAGAAAATGCGTTTTAAAATCATGTGTTTTAACAATTACGCATTTCTGGCAATTACATTTTCTGGCAATTACCTCAACGAAGCTGAATGAAAACTGGATGATGCTTGCTGTGGTTTTTAATTTTTTTATATGAAGCCCAAATTGAACACAAATCCCATTTTTTTGGAATATACAGAATCAATTAATTTTTTTCTCATTGTCACACTCAAATTCTCATGCGTTGAGATTAATCATTGATTGATTTGTTGCAACAGGCTAAAGTTCATTTGATGGTCATCTAAATTCACAGTGTTGTTGTGATTCAAGCCAAGGACTAAGATAGAAGATTATTGCAGTCATAATTGGATTGTGAACAGAAAAAAAAGGGTTTGTAATTCAATTAATCACAGTTTCAGTTTCAATTTATTTTTTATTATTTCCTAATGCCACTATTGTTTTATTGTTTGCAGATGTGCAAATTTATTCAATCACTATTATAGCAAAAAAAAAAAACGTCATTATTTCAGCATGAAAATTTTTTATTGTAACAGCATGTTGTAACAACATGTAAAAGTTTAGTTGTAACAGCATGTTGTAACAACATGTAAAATTTTCGTTGTAACAGCATGTAAAATTTCGTTGTAACAGCATGTAAAATTTTCGTTGTAACAGCATGTAAAATTTTGTTTTGTTTTTATTAATCTAATGTTTTATTGTTTTTATTGTTAAGCATGTTTGCAAAAACATTCATTCATGAAATAAAAATCATCCATATTTTCTGATCCTCGCAATCACACGAAGCGCGGAGGAGAGCATACTTATTTAAAAAAAAATTGGAGCAAAAATGTTGTTTTATTCATTAGCCTACCTACTCTAAGATAATTGAAACTTAAAGATTAGTTACGTGTAGTCAAACTTCCAATGGAGCCAAGCACGCAACAGTAACAAAAATATATTCATGTGCAATTTTTCAAATGAAAGATAGAAATTTACATGAATAAACGAATTTTGTTGTTTTAACGGCAAACTAACTAAGAAATAAAATTTATCTAATCGAGTGCTTACCTGGAACCATTGTTCAATAATGCTTTCATAGGCACGTTTTTCCTCGCTCAGATCTTGTTGTAACTCCTCTTCATATTCCTCAATCTCCTTCTCGGATGTTTGTTCGTCATCTAATGCGTAGGAGTCTTCAGATCTTGAATCCTCGTTTGTTGCTGGGGGAGTGTTTGAATCTTTAATTGTTGTCAAGATCTCCTCTTCCTGAGAAGAGGAGATCCCGACTTTCGCGAGGATCTGAGTGAGTAGTTCCAAAATGACAGTCATTGTTAAAACATATTGAAAAAGGAGTTCTTACAGCACCCAAATCAAAATAATAATAAAAAAACTGAAAATCATACTTGCTGAAACACATACTCTCCACAGTTGCGGAAAACACACTTGCTACAATTGAAATTCACACTTGCGAAAAATGAAATTTGCGTAAATTGGAATTCACACTCTAGAGATGGCAGGGAGAACATGAGGAGTCTCCACTCAAGTAGCTGCTATGACCCCTTACCAACACATGCAGACACACTTGTAGGAAATCAAACTAAACTTCAACTCATCGTGCTTCCCCGGCAACGGCACCAAAATGTTAGGCAGAAATATTGTCGTTTTAATTCCATTGTGGTACTTGCCCAACTATTTAATTTTTCAATCTGAGGTGCGTAGGCTTACGAAGCACACACACTATATATGCAGGACTGAAGTAGAAGTAATCTAATCTAAATTGCTGAAATGAAACTAATCTAGGAAAGCAATACAACATGTGAAGAGTTGAACAACAAAAGACATATGTGATCTCACACAATATATCAATCTCAAATTATATTACAAGAGTCAAATGACAAAGCATGAAAGAATAACAAAACTAAGAATCCCCTTCTAAGACTTCAAGTTGATCTAAGTCTAATATCTCATCTCTAACTCCAACTTCCCAAATTATCCATTACATGATGTCTCACACCCCTTCATGAAGAGAGAACACTCTCTTATATACATGAAAGTCTTGAAGAGTGTCATAATTACAGATCCACTATTCTCTCAACTTATTCCTTCAAATCCTCCACTCATATGTTGGATAAGATATCCTATCAAAATATCCATGATCTTCTCCTTTGAATATGCTTGAATGATTGTCCCAAATATTCTTCAAATCTTCAAATCTTGAAGATGAAAATCGAATTTGAGGCTAGGTGGTAATATTTGACTTTGTTGAAATCTTCACATATGCCTGCACACATCATCAAACTCATCCAACCTTGATATATAATGAAAATATGTCATTTCTGAGGCCCAACATGTATGGCCTTGTACCATCATGTTTCCCAATGAATCTACGACTTCCCCTTCTTTGGCCCTCGGATGTTTGCACCTTTCCCTTCTCTTACCTGCAAATATTTGTGCATGTCTCCTCTAAGACCCCCATATGTGTACAGCAAGCCCGCATGGTAACCTCCATATGACTTTTCTCTTCCATCGGGTCTTTTTCCTTTGAAACCCACATGTGGCTACTTCTTCTCTCTCTCCTCCTTGACCTGTATGACCTCTAGATGAATTTTATTCTCCACCTATCAAGATATTGAATCATGGTCCTTTGTGATTCAACCCTCTCATCAATACTTGGATGAAATCTCTTCACCCAACCAGTGATATCTCCTCACTCTAGTGTAATAAAAATTCCTTCTTTTCTCCTACACTCTTTACTAGCAAAATTCCTTTTTTCCTATCCTCAACCTTGGTCTCTCACCAATTCTCTCTCAGAAGTGTATCTCACACAAGTCCCTACCTTGGCCTCTCACCAATTCTCTCTCAGAAGTGTATCTCACACAAGTCCTTACCTTGGTCTCTCACCAAGTCTCTCAACCTCGACCTCTTGTCCACAATCTTGACCGTGTCAACTCCCTCAACACAAGTGTCTTCCTCCTTCTCCTAGTCTTACTTTTATAATCATGAGTTGCAATCTATTTCTAATCTTCAAAGTGATATGTGGTTGACATTACTTCTCACACCAACTTAAGATTTAGATTATGTGTTGCATGCTAAGCATGTCCTTAAATAACACAATTCACTAGTAAATACAATTTTACTTTAATTAATTCCTTCTAACTAAAGTAAACTCAAGACTAGAATAATTTCGACAACTTCCACATGAAAAACACATGCCTATGTGGAAGTACCTGTCTTATGCTACCAAAAAAATCAACATTCATCCCCAATCCTCCAAACAATTATTTCCAAAACTTTGAGGAAAAATTTGCATCTCTGTTAGATATGATCATCTTAGGCACATCGTGTAATCTGACAATTTCCTTCACAAAATTTTTTGTAATGTTGAACGCCTTGTGGGATGACTTTACAAGAATAAAGTGAGCATCCTTACTCATTTTTTCAACAACCACCATAATTTCATCATGTTGTTTCCTTGTATTATGTATCCTAGTTATGAAACGTATTGATATGATCTCCCATTTCCATTCAAGAATTAACAAGGGTTACACTAATCCTTTAGGATGCTTGTGTTCATCTTTAACTTGTTGACACTTGATGCATCTAGCTATGTAGTCTGTAATCTCTGTCGTCATCCTAGGCTAGTAATATTGCTTTCTTGTTGTTGTGATCATATTTTGATAACCTAGGTGTCTTGAATATGGTTTCTTATGGAGTTCATACATGATAATCCTCTTCATCTCTACTAAATTTTTTATGTACAATCTTCCCTTATAAGTCAAACAGCTCATCTTTAGTCATTTGATACTCCTCACACTTCTATTGCATAGGTTCCTATTATAAAAATTATATAATGTACATAAAGTGCTCATTGGTGTGCAAGGATTCATTTACTCTATATTTCATATATGATTCACATGTGTTAATTATTTTTAAGTGAATCACTTGCATGCTCCAACTGAGTGCATCCGCTACTCTATTTTCCTTACCCTTTATATGTTCTATCTCAAAGTCCTATTCACTAATAAGTCCAACCATGTAGCTTGTCTGGTGTTCAAGTGGGTTTCATCAAATAAATACTTCATCCCAATGTGATCTATCATCGGTACAAATCTGTGGCCAAGAAAGTAGTGATGCCACATATTCAATGCATGAACTATCACTGTAACTTCCAGGTCATGAGTGACATAATTTCTCTTGTGCTAATTTATCTTTTTATACTAATAGATTTTCACATGACCATCTTGCATAATAACTCCATTGATTCCTTCCTTGCAAGCATATGTTTATTGTAGGAAATATTTATCTGGGGCTGCAATCTTCAAGATTGGTGCATTGGTAAGGAGATGCTTTAGCTATTGAAAATATTATTTTCATTTGTCAGACCATACGAATATTGTTCCTTTCTTTTTTAATTATGTTATTAGATTACCATTCTTGGAGAATCCCTTAATGAATCTTTGGTAGTACCCTGCTATCCCCATGAACAATCTTACCTCAGTCACATTCTTTGGAGTGGGACGATCCATGATAGCCTTATCTTTTCAGGGTCAACCACAATCCCTTAATTTGAAATGATGTGACCCAAATAATGGATCTTCTTTTGATAGAAGTCACATTTGTTAAATTTAGCATATAATTGATGCTCCCTCAACACTTGCAACACTAATCTGAGGTGTTCTTCATGCTCCTCTTTAAACTTGGATTAAATGAGGATATCATCAATAAATACAAAAACAAACTTGTCTAGGTATTTACTAAGAATGTTATTCATCAAACAAATGAAGGTGGTTGGTTCATTGGTGAGTTCGAATGGTACCAGCATGAACTTGTAATGTCCATACCTCATTTTGAATGTTTTCTTGAGGATGTCCTCATCCTTGATTGTAACTTGGTGATATTTGGATCTTAAGTCTATCTTTGAAAACATAGTGGACCCTCTTATTTCATTGAACAAGTGATTCGTGGAAATTTCTACTTATTTTCAATGTCACTTTGTTCAGTTGTCTATAATCAATACACAGTATGAGGGTGTCATCCTTATTCTTCATTAATAGTGTTGGTTCTCCTCAAGGAGACACACATGTAATGATGTTTCCTTTGTCTAAAATTTCTTTCAATTGCAGCTTCAACTTTACCAATTAAAGGATACTCATCCTATAAGGAACCTTGAACATAGGCATATCTCTTGGCATGAGATTTATTGAGAAATCAATGTCCCATTTGGGAGGTAGGCCTGGTGTCTCATCTGGAAACATATCCCTAAATTCTTTGAGTATCGGATAGTCTTCGATGTTTGAGCACTTATTTTATGTTGCCTCCAACACGTGGAAAACATACATTTGGGGTCTTTATTGGATCACTTCTTCGGCTATAATGTCGAAACCTATCTTATGGAAATAGGCTTTGAAATTCCTTTCATTGTTTTAAGGTTTTCTTCATCATCCACACATTTAATTTTTTTCTAGTAGCGGTCTAACTTAACCTTGTGTGTTTCTAATTAGTCCATGCCAATCAGAACATCATATGATCCCAAGGGAAATATATTTAGTGTTTCCCATATTTGTAGCCAATTCATCTCCATTGGGCATGCTTCCACCATCTCACTCACATTTATTTTAGTCCTTGTATTCGATTGCACTAATCATGACTTCATGTGCTTATGCTTCTTGAGAACACAAGAGTCAAAAACTTGTGGTTCAACATAGCTAATTTTAAATCTAGGTTCAATCAATATGGAAATAGATTGTTGAGAAATCTTACCTTATACTTCCACCAATGATGTATGGTGGTCTACTTGCCCATCTTCTACAACATCATGAATTTCAGGAAAGGTCCTCACTATGTCATTGATTGTTGTATCTTATTGAATGTTATAGGTCCTCTAGTTCTTGTCTTGCCTATTGGGACAATATCAGAGTAAGTGATCTCCCCCACAACCCCAACATTTTAGTGGTCCTTTCCATTGTTCCCTAGTATTCTCTCCATCTGCCTCTGCTATATTGATTTCATTATGGATGAGATAATTTTGTTGGAACCTGCTTCGTGTTGGATGGATTGGATTTGCGCTCTTTTCCTAATTCTTGTATGGCTTAGTATTAAAGTATGTCTTCATATGATCATCCTTGTACTTCCAAGCCTTGTTAAACTATGCTCTATACTTGGATTTATTGTAGTAGTACTTTGACTTTCGGATTGTGTCTTCGAGAGTTCTTGGCTCGTCAAATTCAATCCTATCTTCATAGGATTGAGGAAAGCCACTGAGAAATCATTGAATCTCCACCTTCTCATCTCTGATGTAGGGACCATACCTCAAAAACTCTAAGAATCTATTGACATAGTCATCCATTGTCATTTGTCCCAATTTCAACTCATGAAACTCTTCAATTTTTCCATCACATTATCTTTTCGATAAGTATTTCTTCCTAAAATACTTTTCAAAATGCTTCCAAGTAATTTTCCTCTTGTTGATACTTTTCACATTCTTAAGTTCCTCCCACCAAATAGAAGCTCGACCATTCATGTTAAAAATGGTCACTCTTGCATTCATTTTTCTTAATAGTCATGTACCTAGAAATACTTTTTCATTCCCATAAGTTGTGATTCCACTTCTTCACCTATATTTTCCTCGTCATCAAAAGTAGGTGGATTATTTTTCCTAAATTCTTCCCACAAGGGGATTCTAGAATGCTTCTTCTTCTTATGCTTATGGGAAGCAGACTTTGTGTCATTGCGAGATGCTTCATCTAGAGTAGTTGTATCTTTGTTAGAGGATTTTTTTGACATATCCTCACTAGATGTATGTTCTCTAGTACTGTGGTGCCTCTTCTTAGAGGAACTTCTTCTTGCATTTCTTATGGATGGTCCCTAATGAAAGTGCTTTTGAGTTTCAGATAGGTTATCTAGTAGTACAACATTCATCCCATTCTACTTTTATTGGGCTTGAATTAGTCTTTCATTATCTGCCCTGCCACTTTGAAGCCCTACCTTTAGGCTTCTCATAGTTTCTTTCATATATGGGGGAATTTCAACATTCCTTCTTTCATCTTATTCAATCTCTCAGTCATGTGATTCCTATTCCATGTTGAGCACATGACTGTCACTAATCACACTGAATATTCACTTATTTCTCTTTTGTGATGAGACAATAAATTTAACCCATTAGTTTTAATTTTAACATGATGCATTCATTTTATTCTTAAGCTTTTAACCGATGTTAGATAGATTTTTTCTACAGCTTATCAGACTCCGGTTCCTATCACATAGCAGTCCAGTGTTTGAACTATTCTCTAATACCATGTGTAACATACCCAACTCATAAGTGTCTAAGAAGGTGGGGTATCAATATTTTTCCCTTTAATAACCTTTCTTAACATGAATATAAGACCATTAATGAACTCACAAGCACATTCTACTCATCAAGAGATTTCCAATGATTGTACTCTTACTCAATTATGAGCTTCAAGAAAAAAGTTATGACCCTCTAAAGTTTTCCTTAAACTATTTTCTCTCTCCTACCACACCATAATCCATACATATCCCGCACATAAGCCAACTAATATGGCATATTATGAATGACCTTAAGTTTGCACACTTACTAAGGTAAATTCCCTCTTCCTTTCCTATCACATCAATGGACAATTTGTTTTTTTCACCATGTCACACTTGTTATCACACCAAAACAATAATTTTTAATGCAACGTATCACACCAAAACAATAATTTTTAATGCAACGTATCGCATGGGAGAAGATTTTCCCTTATGTGATACACATTCTTCCTTCTCTTATTCTTTTCCGCACTCTTGAAAAACTTAAATGATGTAATGTATCGCACTTATGGGAAACTTCTCATCGCACTGGAATAAATCTTCTTATGCAGCGTAT
>JASDQU010507246.1:1341-12282 GCA_032191745.1 Picea mariana
AAGGTTCCCCACTATCGAGATCAAAGGTGATGAGTCGAGTATCAACAGGGTTGACTGCCCCTAGAGTGGAAAGTAATGACTTCCGTTGAGTAGGACAGGTTTGAATAACTTCTAAGACTGACATGGTAGTGAGGGATTGTGCCAAGTCATCGACCAGACTATAATTGTGGGCTGCCCTGGCCTGAGGGTTGGTGACATTCCATCGTAATGGGATGTTAGGAATACAAAGGGGTGTGTCAATATTAGGGCGAGGGATCATTAAAGGTGGGCCAATTGTGACTGGGGTGGATTCCAAGGTAGTGGGAGTAGGGATAGAGGGTGTGCTGTATTGACGACTGCGCATTGGTAGAAGGACTTCCTCCTCACTAGTGAGGGGGATAATGCGATCTGTAGGAGTACCCTGTTTTGGATACTGACCCATCTGTGGTGGGGTTGGATGCGTCTCCTATTGGGTGTTTATCACCCCTTGGTGGAATAGGGTTTTTTAGTATGACAGGGGGTGGTTGCTGTACATATTGTTGTGGGGCCTGCTGAGGGTCAAGCGGTGTTGGGGGATGTGGTCCACTTCCAGACTCTTTCATTAGTTTGAATTCAACGATTTGAGGGAAATGGTGAGTATAATGGCCATACTCGCCACAAAGGGCAGAAGGGAAGTTTGTCCAAAGATTGTTGTTGTTCTTCTCTTGTCATTTGTTTTGATTGCCCCCTTGGGGGTTGTGGTTCCCTTGATTCCATTTTCCCCTAGTAGGTTGATTATGTTGGGGGTGGTTCTGGTTTCCTCTTGGTCTGGGATTATTATTGTTTTTTTCCTTTCTTTTTGGCATTGTTCGACTGATGGGTCGGATTTGCTATATTTAGCTGTTCAAAATTTTGATATTGTTGAATGGGAGAGGGCTAAACAAAGTTAACCCCAGTGTGTGGAGGTCCTTGTGGTGGAGCCACGGGCTGTGGGGGTCCAGGAAATGGAAAGTAAAGATTATTTGTTGGTAATGGTCCGTAAGGTATATAGGAAGGCATAGTGATTTGATTAGAGCTTAGGGTGTAAGCTGAGGTAGAGGGGGTACCAGAACTTGGTTGGGCCGCTGGGCATACTATGGGTGCTGGTGGTGGTCCACTAATGGGTGGAGGAAAGGACATGGGGTATGGTTTTTGATAAAGGGGAGGAGGATAATAAGGGGGTCCGCCATATGGCGGTGGATATTGAGGTGTTCCATACATAGGTGGTTGTTGGAGGTGTGAATTGTGGTGTGTAGTGGTACAAATCAATCCATCCACTAAGTGAGAGATCCTAGGTTTGTCTTGGCCAAATGGTATAGGTCTCGGGGTGTCAGATAGTACTGTGTATAAATATCCTGACTGTGAATAAATGAGTTCGAACTGTTAGGCCTTCCTGATGGCTTCTTCTTCCGATTGGGGGAAGGTGATGACCACATCTTTGGCAAGGAGGGAGACAAGTGATTTGAGAAACCAGTTGAGGCATTGCTGCTTGGTGGCTTCTACATTGCATAGACTACGTCACTGATGCCATTCGTGAATGTGGTCGACGATGTGTGTAGCAAAGGTTTGTTTAAACTCTGAGAGTAGTTCGAGACCATTTTCATGACGGATTGGGAGTTGAAAGAAGGTAAAAAATGCTTTGGCCAAATATTCAAAGGTCGTATGGGACCCAGATTTTTCTTCTACATACCACTTGGCTAATGGGCTAGTGAATGTGCATTGAGATAATGTCAATCAGACAGAGTCATCCATAATGCTATTGGAGGAGCACCATAAATGAAAGGTCATGATATGGTTGGTTGGGTCATCTCCTGCTTTTCCTTCGAACTTGGCGATGTCTGAAGGTAGTTTGGTAGGCATTGCAGGCCATGTGGGGTCATGCAAGATAGGATCATTAGTGAGTTTAGTCAGATATGGTATGTTAAGGGAAGCCAAGTATGGCATCTGGGGTTGTGGTGGGGGGTTAGTTCCAACCATGGTGGGAATGTTTTGTGTGCCTGACCCCGAAAGAGGGTTCGTGTTGACCATGGTGTGAGTGTTATGTGTCCCTGATTCGTGAGGGGGCCTAGGTGGGGTGGTACTTCCTCCTGGGGACAAAGTGTGCCCCCCGTTTCCTTGTACATGAAAGTGGGTGGATGGTTGATCTTGGGAAGTGGACCTAAGTAAAGTGGAACCGAGCAAAGTGGATCCTAATATAGTATCACTCACATGAATGTGAGATGGTGAATATGATGAGTTGGCAAGACTAGGAACTCCCCCTAGAATGGGAGGGATATTTAGCAAGCGTCTGGAATGATGAGGATTCTGTGGGTCCCCTATGATGTCCGTCTAGCAAAGTGGATTTGTGCGAATGGTGATGAGAGAAAAGAAATGAACAAGAGCCTTTATAATTTTTGGATCTTCACAATATAATTCTCAATTGCATGTAATCACAAGAGCATCATACATAAATCAATTGATACAAAAGCATATATGTTGGTAGGTGAATTTTTTCCGTGTGGGAGAACAAAGAAAAAAAAATGCTCATTTCCTAGAAGACGTAACATCCTTCTTCTCAAATAACACTGGACCTTCCAATAGAACTCAATAGTGGGGTCTGAAGCCACCAAAAGAGGAATTAGTGAAGGATGAAGTAATTATTTATAATGAGGGGTAGAGGGTGCATATCCCGAAAGAGATGGCGATATTTCCCAATAACTACACAAAATCCGATCAAGGTGCAATTGTAGCCCACAATTGCCACCTGGGTAGATGTCCTAAAATTTGGTCATTGGGTACCTCAGTCAAAGTGCAACATTGATATTTTCGGCCTCAGAAATGGGTCATGGGATGGATCCCGTCCAAGAGGTGGGTGCCTCAAGGGGGGACACATAGAACAACTAGAGCTCGGCCTTCAACCCTTCACAGGTATATCCTTGCCTTATGGTGTAGGAACATTTGACTTGGAGGATTTAAAAGTTCCCTATTTTTCAACTTCTATTGTTTGAAGATGTGAGAACAAGATAAGGGAGAGTTATTTGGATGCCTATCCCCGAGATCCTACCTAGACTAAAAAATTTCTTTTGGCACCTCTTGTGGAGGAAAACTTAGTGAGTTTTTTAGAAAAAAATTAGATGTGTTTGTTTGAGATATTGGGGGTGTGAACCAACCTCGTTGATTTAAGAGGGAGTTGATAGTTTCGTCAAGAAAGGGGTGGGGCATTTTTGAATCCCTTTGGAGGAAACATATTTCAACCTCCACAATTCGAGATGAAAACTATGTGAGTGAGTGGTGACTTTGTGTGTGAACAAGTGAAAATGTGCCAATTTTTTTTTTTTAATGAATTAGGTGTCACCTTGCTGCATGTGGACTTCGTGTGGTCCTTACAAGTCTTGATTGCCTAATTAACTAAATTCCATTGGTACAACCTTGAGAAATTTTAAAGTCCTAGAGAACTAGCATGTGGACATATGGGTCTTTACCAATCCTTTAAATCCCTAGTGTGATTTAATCTAAGAAAGATTCAAAAACTATCCTAGATTGTGGACATGTGGGCATGTATGGGCCCGTTACAAAATATTTAAACTTCCATAGTGATTTACTCTAAGAAAGTAAACTTCAACACTATCCTATCTTTGTAGCATGTGGGCATGTATGGGCCCATTACAATCTTAGTATGTGTTTGAAAAATAAACTAAGAGGAGTCCCGAGGGGGTTGTTTTCCTCTCCTAAAGATTTTGTCTTTTAAGGGAGATGAAATTTTCCCTCAATCGCTTTTGTGATTCTCAAGGTCGCTCTATGGAATGAAAGAAGAGCATACTAAATGATTGAGATCTAATTTCTGGTCCCAGTGCAAGCTTTATATGTGATTTAGAATGATTCCAACTTAACTTTAATCAAAGCAAGCCATCCATGTGGCAAAATGAAAGAAAAAAGAGGAAAAATAATGATTTTAACCCCCTAAGTGCCTATGTTTTGACTATCCTTTCATGTGGAGAGGGAATATAAGTGTGGTGCATATTACAATTTGCATAGAATCAAGCTTAAGAAGGCTATGGGCCCTCCAAAAAATCACAAAAACCCTTACAATATGTGAATTTCTGAGCAGACGCGCGGATCACAGAGTATACATAGGCACATGTGGCACCAATGCGCAACTAAAACATGACCCTTTGGTGCAGGTGCACAAAATGCACGGAGCAAAACAATGGGTTGAGAGCACGTGCGCTGAAGACATGCCAGGTCCTTCCTTTATTATTATCCAGCATATGAAGGGATACAACCTACAACAAACCCACTGTAACTTCCTCTTCTTTCTCTCACAGTCTCCTATCTCAGAATACAATATTCACCATCAATCATAGCCACAATACATTTCCCTAATAAAAGAGGGTTGCCTTCTAGGGAAAAAACCCTAACATAATTTCTACCGTTAGATATGTGACCTTATAATGAATGGTCCATATTTACAATGAAATTACAATATACATTTACAAGGAAATTTTTTCTTCGAGGGCCCGCTTTCCCCCAGACCCCCTAGCCGGGTGGATATCCCCCTCGGACCCCACAGAGGGGGTACCCCCCCTCTGCACTCCCCCGCATGGAAGAGTGTACATACTTCTAAGGTGTAAATATTTCATGGGGTATAAAAATGGCTGAAATTAAAAGACCTCTGAATCAGGAAGATAATCAGGCTCCACAACCAACAATCTCCCACTTGGAGACTGATCTCAACAACTCCACCGCTACTGTATATGTTGGACTCTGAACCTTCTTGGACCTAACAAATTTCTCATCTTCATATTCATTCTAAGTAATTCTAAGTAATTCACATGGAATTTCACCTATAATGGAATATTTATAGCCCTCACAAGAAAAGAAGATAAAAATTTGTAAAAAAACGAGGGTTTTGTTGCATTTTGGGAGCAGGTTGTGTTGCATTTTCGGAGCAGTGCGACCCTTCTACGTAGTGTGATCCACTTTGCGACCCTTCTTCACAGTGCGACCAATGATACAGACCACGATGTGACCCTTATGCACATTTCAAACCATGGTGAGACCCACGGCATGACCCTTCTATGTAGTGTGACCGTTCTACGCAGTGCGACCCACGAAGCAATGCTTCTGTCAAACTTTCAATTTTTTGAATTGTTTCCGGTTTTGGTCAAAATTCAACTTGGAAAGAGGATTTTTGGGTCAAGGTGGCCACATATATTTGAATATAATAGCATCCCCTATCAAATCATCCAAGTGGCACTTCATTTCAACAATGGAAACATTTTAGGGATCAAATCCTAGAATGTAGGGATATGACTAGATTTTGAAATCTGTATTTTTCTGTTTTAGTCATGTTTTTTGGAGATATATTATGATGAGATGGAAAGATATTTTTTGGAAAGTGAGAGACTTTTTTCACAAGAATGATATCCTATTCAAAAAATTCGCTCCTTTTTCCAACATCTATTTGGATTCAGGATATATAGGTAAATCTTTGAGCATCATTTTTCAGAAATTTGACAGTTTCTATTTTCCAGCCACCTCACAAATTCGGATTTGAGTTGGATATATTCAACAAACTAAAGATAGGTGATTAGGTTATGAGATCCATATATTTTAGATCTATGTGAGCATTTAATATCTATATAAAGAGGACCAAAGGGAGGAGCTAGGGCAGGTTATATTGGGAGGACTTGGAGAGACTCCTTTGTAAAAGACTTTTGAATGCATATTGGAATATAAGATTCTTTTGTTGTAGATGTTCAGACCTTCATATTATTTATTTTATGTACCTATGGGTGAATATTATATTCATGTTTTCCATGTTTATATAATGACGCATCACTGTCATCTTATCTCGGCATTGATAAAATAGAGTTGCAAGTACTCTTACCTGTTATAGCTGGCCATTCATGTATGCTTATGTATGTATGTTTTTGCTGGTATAATAAGTATTCTTCATCATTTACATATTTATATAAAACTTCTGAACAAGTATATTTGAAAGCCTTATTTGTCTGAGTGTATTCATATGTGTCTGGAGTGAGTGATTTATCCATTTCTGATCCAATTTTATACCCTTATTTACACATTTGATTAAGTTACCAAGCTCTCTCGATCTACAACCTAGAGAGACTCTTGGAGTGATAATAGGATGAAGTTTTGGAGAGGAAAGAAAAACCAGACCTGGTTAGGTCTATGGCCATGTATGGGAATGAACAATTATACTTTCTAGAGCTGACACTAGGGGAACTAGCAGTGACACAAGATAAACAAGAAGGTATAGAACAAACAATGGACAGGTTGGAGGCACAAAGGCTCTTAGAGGAAGCTGAAAGGATGATGCAATTGCAAAGGGAAACTATCATAATTTTGAAAATAACATATTGTTAATAACTCACTAGTACATTTGGTCGTTTTCCGACAACGTGTTCATAGAAATTTCCACTTTATATTGTCGGGAGAACGACAAACATCGGACCCCCTCAAACACTGTTTTACATGACGTCATTATACCGAAGACACAAATATCTTCTCTTGTGCGATGTTTCTACCGGACACGTGTCATCTCTACTTTCACTATCCAATCCAACTATGGATGTCGCAACCACGATGCCGAAACGTCTCACCTGCGATGCCACAGAGGACATTGTAAGACCGATGAGGGGCCTATATCTCCAATGTTTACGTTGTTGTAAAATAGATGTCCATTGAGTTAGACATGCGACATTGAGGACCCGTAGTGGACGTCGCAAGACCGATGAGGGGCCTATATCTCCTACGTTTACGTTGTCACAAAATAGACGTCCATTGAGTTAGACATGCGATATCGCGATACTCACACTGGACATCGCAAGACCGACAAGGGGCCTATATATCCAATGTTTACACTATATCAATGGAAGGAGGGACGTTGCACTATACGTCAGAAGAGGAATGTCAGACTACCGATGAGGGGTATATATCTCCGAAGTTTACCCTATATCAACGATGGGAGGGACGTCAGAAGAATGATGACATGTTGGTATTTAGAGAAAAAAATAGAGGATAAGAATAATCTTGGTGTCATGGACTTGGACTTAGTATTGATCCACTTTGATGTATGATTTATATATGCTCTTCAATTTATTTTTCATGTCATTGTAGATGCTTCTTGTTATCATTTTCTTATAAAGGATTAGTAATGAATTCATTCATATAGGAGTAAAGTAATGTGACAAGGCTCTCCATTTTTCTTTATTTTGTGTTTTATTTCGACACTTGTTCTCCTTTCTTCTATCAATTAAGTTGCAGCTTTGGAAGCACATTTCAGCCATAAAACAGTTCCTTTATAATTTTATTGAGAGTAGAAATCTTATCCCTCCAAGAATGTAAATGTGTTGAACCTGCACATAATATATCTAGATAGAAAATACTACACACATTTGCATAGAGAAATTGAGAAAGAAGAAGGAGAGAAAGAATGGAAGAATTCTCATTAACCGTAATGAATAATGAATAATTTACACATGATATAATTTGTATAACTCAATCAATGTGTAGTGGAGGAGAAAAAATGCACCATAGTGGTGGTCTAGAGTGATCTGGACACACACCAACAATTATGGGAGTGAAATGCCACCTAGTCTAGTCTCTCAGGTAGTTACGGGAGTAAACTGCCACCTAACTGAGTTAACTAGTCAACCAAACTTCAATTAACTGACTGAACAGAGTGTAGTGAGGAGTAGATAAAGGAATCAAGGGTAATGCGCCAGTGTGGTGATGATCCTAAGGCAAGTGTGCATTAGCATGGTGATGATCCCAATGTTGCATGGTGATAAAACCAATGCAACATCTAGACTCAACTCAACTAGTCAAACTGAAGTGTCAACTGAAGAGAATATTCTCTAGGTGGAATATTTTCTCCTAAAAAATAGGAGACTGGATAAATGAATAATAATGACTAATAAACAAGGAAAAACCTTAGGAAAAATAAATCCTAGGTGTGTGTGAAGTAAATCCACCTGAACATCACTATGGTGAAAATAAAGAATGGGTTCGGGCAATGAGGCCATGTTAGGTACCCAAATACAAAAGATACATTGAAATAAAGTGAGGAAAGAGGGAAAACCTCATGAGGAAACCCCCCCTTAAGGTACAATGTATGTAAAAATAATAACTACAGTTTCTAGGAAACTATGTCCTTCACTCCAAGACGACTTCACAGAGAATTGAACTTCTGCTCAGTGAAGGTCTTGGTGAAGATGTCTGTTGTCTGTTCTACTGAAGGAAAAAAATATAGGTTGATGATCCCCTCATGTACTAAGTACCGGATGTAGTGCATGTGTATCTCGATGTGCTTCTTCCGCTGCCTTTGAACTGGATCTCTGCAGAACTTCAGAGTGTTATGGTTGTCACACCAGATGCCGATCAACCAGTGAAACTGAATGCCCAATTCAGTGAGAAAATTTTGTAACCACATAGCCTGAATGGTTATGTTAACTAACCCTCTGTACTCTGCCTCGACTGAAGATAGAGAAATGGTAGCTTTCTTCATGCTCAACCAACAAATAGGCCCAGAACCAAGATTGAGTGAGTGGTATGTGGACTTGTGATCAGTGCTATCACCAGCCCAATCAGAATCAGTAAACTTGATGAGATCTAATGTAGAGTCTACTGCATAATGAATCTCAAAGGTGATGGTGCCCTTTACATATCGAAGGATAAACTTTGCAACCTTGCAATGTAGCTCATGCGGCTCCTGCATGAACCTAGAAACTGGGTCAACTGCATAGGAGAGGTTTGGTCTGGAGTGTGTGAGATACAACAAGCTTTCGACTAGCTGTCTATATAGTGTCGTGTCAACCAATGGAGTCTCCCTGCCATACTCAAGTTTGACTCCTTGTAAGAAAGGATTCAGAGCAAACTTGCAATATGTCATGTCAAATCTCTCAATGAGATCTCATGCATACTTGGCCTGAGATAGTTTGATGTCTGATGCATCCTAAATGATCTCGAGTCTAAGGTAGAAGTGTAGTGGACCCATGTCCATCATAAAAAACCTGTCATTTAGAATCCTCTTAACCGCAACAATCATTGAATTCGAGCAACCGGTGATCAAAAAATCATCAACATACAGAACTAAGAGTAGAAGTGAATCATCCATCTTGAGCATGTAGACATTCGGGTCTGATTTACAACGTACAAAGTTTTGTGACAATAGGTATGAATCCATCTTGGCATACCATTCCCTTAGAGCCTACTTGAGGCCATAAAGGGACTTCTTCATTTGACAGACCAAAGAGGAGGCCTATGTAAATCCCTGGGGCTAATCCATATAGATCTCCTGAGAGAGATCACCATGAAAAAATGCATTCTTCACTCCCATCTGATGGACTCCCCATCCCTTGGTTTCTGCAATGGCAAGTGCAAATTGTATGGAATCCATCTTCGCTACTGGAGAGAAGGTCTCATCATAGTAAATACCATGCACCTATTGAAAGTCTTTGGAAACAAGGATGGCTTTGTATCTACTAATATGTCCATTCGATGTGCTCTTGGTCCTGTAGACCCATCTTCATATGAAAATTTTCCTCCTGGAAGGAAGAGGAACCGGATCCCAAGTCTTGTTCTTGAGGAGGGAGTTGTACTCCTCCTGCATGGCAGATTCCCAAAATGGATTTCTAGCAGCCTCGCCATAAGACTATGGATCTGAAGACTAAACTAAGAAAATATTCCTGGAGGGAAATGGTTTAGTGGTAGTGAGTGCAACAAGAGGCTCCTCAAAATCATATCATGTCCTCCTATTACTGGATGGATCACCAATGAGATCCCCTGCATCCTGAAGAGTAGTTTGTTCCCACTTGGGCCTCTTCTCTGGATCTGCAGCTGCATACGGATTCTCTAACTTTGCATCTAACTATACTCACTCTGAATCTGAATCATCTGAGTCCTATGAGTTAGAACTCTCGTCTGAAGAAGAGTCGCCATGTGCATTCTCATCATCTCAGATAGGTGGAAGAATGAAGGTGTTTGCATGCGGCTACTCAGGTACATGCAATACACTTTCCTGGAATTGGACACTTCAATCAATGATGAGCTGGTCTAAGGAAATATCAATAAGTATATATCCATTCACACCATTGGGGTATCCAACAAAAATACACTCAGTTCTCTGTGGATCAAGTTCCTTCCTCTTTTAAGAGGGAATCTGGGCCCATGCACGTGAACCAAAAATACAAAAGTGGGCACTTCCGGTTTGAGGCCGCTCCAAGCCTAGTAGTGGGTCTTATCCTTGATCTATGGGGATATATGTTTTGGATGTATGTTGCACAATTAACTGCTTCGGCCCATATTATTTGTGGTAGTGACTTTGCATGCAACATGCAAGATGCCATCTCTTTTAGAGATCTGTTTTTCCACTCAACAACTTCGTTTTGCTGTGGAGTATAGGGAACTGTGTGTTGTAACTGAATCTCTGCCTCATGGAAAAGATTATGGATCTCATTATTGACATAATCTCCCCCGTTATCATTTTGGAGGACTTTGGTTTTCTTTCTGGATTGTGTCTCAACCAGGGCTTTGAAATCTTTGAGGTGTTGAAAGACCTCAGATTTTTGCCTGAGAAAGTAAATCCATGTAAAACATGAGAAATCATCAACAAAAATCAGAACAAACCTTGCTTTGTTAATATATGGATGTGGAAAAGGAACCATAAGGTCACTATGGATAATATCTAAAGGCGTGGAAGCTCTCTAAGACTTTCCTTTGTCAAATTCCTCTTGAAGGTGTTTTTCGAGAACACATCCCTCACATACTCCCATGGAGAAATGGATGTTTGGTAGACCATCAACCAATATTTTTTTTCTGATTTGTTGCATGTATCTGAAATTCAAATGTCCAAACCGTTCGTTCCATATCCTACTACTTTCATCAACATGAGTAAGCAGTAAAGCAGAATCAGGTTCAATGAATTCAGAACAAGTATAC
>JASDQU010507246.1:18497-30621 GCA_032191745.1 Picea mariana
AGCCACATAGTCTGAATGGTTATGTTAACTAACCCTCTGTACTCTGCCTTGACTAAAGATAGAGAAATGGTAGCTTGCTTCATGCTCGACCAACAAATAGGCCCAGAACCAAGATTGAGTGAGTAACCATATGTGGACTTGTGATCAGTGCTATCACCAGCCCAATCAGAATCAGTAAACTTGATGAGATCTAATGTAGAGTCTACTGCATAATGAATCCCAAAGGTGATGGTGCCCTTTACATATCGAAGGATAAGCTTTGCAACCTTGCAATGTATCTCATGTGGCTCCTACATGAACCTAGAAACTGGGTCAACTGCATAGGAGAGGTTTGGTCTGGAGTGTGTGAGATACAACAAGCTCTCGACTAGCTGTCTGTATAGTGTGTTGTCAACCAATGGAGTCTCCCTGCCATACTCAAGTTTAACTCCTTATAAGAAAGGATTCGGAGAAAACTTGCAATATGTCATGTCAAATCTCTCAATGAGATCTCATGCATACTTGGACTGAGATAGTTTGATGTCTGATGCATCCTAAATGATCTCGAGTCTAAGGTAGAAGTGTAGTGGACCCATGTCCATCATCAAAAACCTGTCATTTAGAATCCTCTTAACCGCAACAATCATTGAATTCGAGCAACCGGTGAACAAAAAATCATCAACATATAGAACTAAGAGTAGAAGTGAATCATCCATCCTGAGCATGTAGACATTCGGGTCTGATTTACAACGTACAAAGTTTTGTGACAATAGGTAGGAATCCATATTGGCATACCATTCCCTCAGAGCCTACTTGAGGCCATAAAGGGACTTCTTCATTTGAAAGACCAAAGAGGAGGCCTGTGTAAATACCTGGGGCTAATCCATATAGATCTCCTGAGAGAGATCACCATGAAGAAATGCATTCTTCACTCCCATCTGATGGACTCCCCATCCCTTGGTTTCTGCAATGGCAAGTGCAAATTGTATGGAATCCATCTTCGCTACTGGAGAGAAGGTCTCATCATAGTAAATACCATGCACCTATTGAAAGTCTTTGGAAACAAGGATGGCTTTGTATCTACTAATATGTCCATTCGATGTGCTCTTGGTCCTGTAGACCCATCTTCATATGAAAATTTTCCTCCTGGAAGGAAGAGGAACCAGATCCCAAGTCTTGTTCTTGAGGAGGGAGTTGTACTCCTCCTGCATGGTAGATTCCCAAAATGGATTTCTAGCAGCCTCGCCATAAGACTATGGATCTGAAGACTAAACTAAGAAAATATTCCTGGAGGGAAATGGTTTAGTGGTAGTGAGTGCAACAAGAGGCTCCTCAAAATCAGATCATGTCCTCCTATTACTGGATGGATCACCAATGAGATCCCCTGCATCCTGAAGAGTAGTTTGTGCCCACTTGGGCCTCTTCTCTGGCTCTGCAGCTGCATATGGATTCTCTAACTTTGCATCTAACTATACTCACTCTAAATCTGAATCATCTGAGTCCTATGAATTAGAAATCTCGTCTGAAGAAGAGTCGGCATGTGCATTCTCATAATCTCAGATAGGTGGAAGAATGAAGGTGTTTGCATGCGGCTACCCAGGTACATGCAAGACACTTTCCTGGAATTGGACACTTCGATCAATGATGAGTTGGTCTAAGGAAATATCAATAAGTATATATCCATTCACACCATTGGGGTATCCAACAAAAATACACTCAGTTCTTTGTGGATCAAGTTCCTTCCTCTTTTTAGAGGGAATCTGGGCCCATGCACGTGAACCAAAAATACAAAAGTGGGTCACTTCCGGTTTGAGGCCACTCCAAGCCTAGTAGGGGGTCTTATCCTTGATCTATGGGGATATATGTTTTGGATGTATGTTGCACAATTAACTGTTTTGGCCCACAGTATTTGTGGTAGTGACTTTGCATGCAACATGCAAGATGCCATCTCTTTTAGAGATCTGTTTTTCCACTCAACAACTTCGTTTTGCTGTGGAGTATAGGGAACTGTGTGTTGTAACTGAATACCTGCCTCATGGAAAAGATTATGGATCTCATGATTGACATAATCTCCCCCGTTATCATTTTGGAGGAATTTGATTTTCTTTCTGGATTGTGTCTCAACCAGGGCTTTGAAATCTTTGAGGTGTTGAAAGACCTCATATTTTTGCTTGAGAAAGTAAATCCATGTAAAACGTGAGAAATCATCAACAAAAATCAGAACAAACCTCTCTTTGTTGATAGATGGATGTGGAAAAGGAACCATAAGGTCACTATGGATCATATCTAAAGGTGTGGAAGCTCTCTGAGACTTTCCTTTGTCGAATTCCTCTTGAAGGTGTTTTCCGAGAACACATCCCTCACATACTCCCATGGAGAAATGGATGTTTGGTATACCATCAACCAATATTTTATTTCTAATTTGTTGCATGTATCTAAAATTCAAATGTCCAAACCGTTCGTTCCATATCCTACTACTTTCATCAACATGAGTAAGCAGTAAAGCAGAATCAAGTTCAATGAATTCAGAACAAGTATACAATCTAGACTGATGATTTACCTCACTGGTTGCAACCCTAGAGTTGGTTTGCATGTCATAGATGTCCATGAAATTTGGTGTGAATATGAATTTATTTACAGTGTCGTAATTCATCATCTGATACACTGAGAGAAGGTTGAAGGAAAGTTTTGGGAACATGCAACACATTCTTGAAGCTTCCGTTGGTGAGTTCAATCCTTCCTTTGCGGGTGAGTTCAATTGAAGAGTTATCCCCCATCAGAATAGGAGGACATTTTCATGCATATAATGAAGAATATACTTCTTCTGAGGAAACCATGTAATGTGATGCTTCTGAATCTATGATCCAAGCATCANCCCATGGAGAAATGGATGTTTGGTAGACCATCAACCAATATTTTTTTTCTGATTTGTTGCATGTATCTGAAATTCAAATGTCCAAACCGTTCGTTCCATATCCTACTACTTTCATCAACATGAGTAAGCAGTAAAGCAGAATCAGGTTCAATGAATTCAGAACAAGTATACAATCTAGACTGATGATTTACCTCACTGGTTGCAACCCTAGAGTTGGTTTGCATGTCATAGATGTCCATGAAATTTGGTGTGAATATGAATTTATTTACAGTGTCGTAATTTATCATCTGATACACTAAGAGAAGGTTGAAGGAAAGTTTTGGGAACATGCAGCACATTCTTGAAGCTTCCGTTGGTGAGTTCAATCCTTCCTTTGCGGGTGAGTTCAATTGAAGAGTTATCCCCCATCAGAATAGGAGGACATTTTCATGCATATAATGAAGAATATACTTCTTCTGAGGAAACCATGTAATGTGATGCTTCTGAATCTATGATCCAAGCATCATGAAAGGAGTTGATGGAAATCAAGGCATGACTAGAATTGCCTTTCTTGGGATTCTGATCTCTTGGCTTCTTCTTCTGGGAATCCTTGGGGATGCAATATCCAAGGTTGTTTTTCTGAAGTATTAGAGTTTAGATTTTTTTTTTTTTGCATGCATGTGGATTCTGGATGGAATCCTTTGTGACAGTATGTGCATTTCTCCCCTTTTCTTCCCTTTTCCCCTTTTGGATACAGAGGCATCGGTGAAGGGTTTTGTGTACCCTTCCTTCTTCAGATGTGCATGAGATTTCCTTTTGTATTTATATTTATATTTATATTTATGATATTTATGGCTTCCATCTTGCACAGTAAATGCATGCGCCTTTGGGCCTTTGATTTTTCCCATGTTGATGAGCTTGGTTTTCTCTTGTGTCAGGGATTCTCAATAAAGTCCTCAAGAGAAGGCATATTCCAGGTGGCTCCAGAGGTGAATATGACTGAATGGAATGTGGAAACGAAAACAAAGAATTCAGGACCAATTTTGGAGAGAATGGTGAGAACCATTTGTTTCTCCTCCTTAGATTTATCAACCCTGCAACCTTTGAGTTGCAACAATAAATCCTTGAATTTTGTAAAGAAATATTGGATATTGTCGAAGCTTTTTGGATCCAATGTGAGAAATTCCACCTCCAACATGTGTCCCCTCATCTCATCCTATTTTACAAATATCACTTCCAAGGTGGTCTAGGTTTCATTTGGAGTCTTACAGGAAGATATGTGAAAACGAAGATTTGGAGAAATAAGACTGCAAATTGTTCTGAGTGCTTCATCCATTCGATTTAAGTACTTGGATTTTTATATGGCTGATGTTGGTTCTATATATGTATTCAAGGTTAACTTGTACAATCCTCTAGTTTGGATATGTATGGCTATTTTCTCCTTCCATGCAAAGTATTTGTAAGGTGTAAGAATGAATTCTTTTTGGAAATCCATCTTCCTGTTGTCTTCAATCTTTTGTACCTGCAAAACAAATTGGTGTAGCTTTTGTTTAGCAGTCCATCGGCTCTGATACCATGTAATTTTTTTGAACCTACACAAAATAGATCTAGCTAGAAAATACTACACACATTTGCAGAGAGAAATTGAGAAAGAAGAAGAAGGAGAGAAAGAATGGAAGAATTCTCATTAACTGTAATGAATAATGAATAATTTACACATGATATACTCTGTATAACTCAATCAATGCACATTGGAGGAGAAACAATGTGCCATAGTGGTGGTATAGAGTGATCTAGACACACACCAACAGTTAGGGGACTGAACTACTGCCTAGTCTAGTCTCTTGGGAAGTTACGGGAGTGAACTGCCACCTAGTCTAGTCTCTCAGGCAGTTACGAGAGTGAACTGCCACTTAGCTGAGTTAACTAGTCAACCAGTCTTCAATTAACTGACTGAACATAGTGTGGTGAGGAGTATATCAAGGAATAAAGGGTAATGTGCCAGTATGGTGATGATCCCAAGGCCAATGTGCATTATCATGGTGATGATCCCAATGTTGCATGGTGATAAAACCAATGCAACATCTAGACTCAACTCAACTATTCAAACTGAAGTGTCAATTGAAGAGAATATTCTCCAGGTGGAATATTCTCTCCTAAAAAATAAGAGACTGGATAAATGACTAATAATGAATAATAAACAAGGAAAAACCTTAGGAAAAAAAATCCTAGGTGTGTGTGAAGTAACTCCAACAAAGACTAGTTTTATCAACAGATTTCTATAAAACACTTAAGGTTCAGGTGCATCATATTAGGCCCTTTTTACCTTTTTACCTTACCTTAAAGATGAATTGATCAAATAGTTCCTTCATCTATTAGTTGGTGGAATATGGTAAACAATCCTTTTCTACCATATGACCTAATTCAAAGTAGTTGTTTGTGACATACTTGTTCTCTCGTTTATACAATTCCTTATGACTCCATTACCCCATGACTGATAGGCATTGGTTTCCTTCCATGTATTTTTATTCCTTGTTTTTGTCCTTCATTTATATATATTGTCCTTATCCCATTTGCATTTCCATCCCATTTCATATACTACAACAACCATACATTTTTTTAAGGCGTACTCTTCCTATGTCACCTAATAACCCTACTCCATAGCCTTAGGAATATTAGTTTTAGGGATTATCCAATTTCATCAAAATTGGAGGGTGGTGACTTGAGCAACAAGGTGGATGGACTTATATCTACAAGTAGCACCAAGCACTAGCACTGAATCATGATATCCCTGATGGATCGAGGGAGAGGCAAAGGATGATGTCGAAGGCAAAGGGTGCTATTGATGATGAGGACCCCAATATAGGGCATGATTTTTATGATATGTAGTTATTTGTTGTAGCATGATCATTTTAGGACTCTAGAGGCCAATTAGAGCCTCGATGTTTATGTATTCTATTGCAGACATGTATTACACTTGGCGCTATTTTGTTATATTCACCCTTGCATGGTATATACATGAGAAAACTTTGCATATTTTGGGTCTAATGACTGGGATTTACATTAATGTATATGAATAAAATAAATTCATCACAATTTGAAAATTTTATCTGTTTTGGTCCACTAATTTTGTTTCTAGTTTTATTCTTGGCTCCAGTTTTTTGGGATGGACCAGTTCGGTTCTGTTTTTTTGGTCCACAGGTTCAGTGTCAATTCTAGTTCTAGCAACATAGATTTCTACAAATAATTATAAAAAATTCTAAAAAATAAAGTAATAAATGTCAAAATCATAAATTAGCCAACGCTTGCCCTTCTTCTTCCATGTGCTCCAGCACTAATGTATAATAAACATCAAATGCAAGGGAAACACTTATAAAATCTATTGCAAATTTGATTTTTCAGCTCCATGTAATGCCCAACACCAAAGGGATTCCTTGAACCAACTAACAATGAATAGAAAATGGTGAAAATGATTTTATTTATGGTTTTCATAGGTTTCAATATAAAGAAGAGGGTAGGTGGACCAAATAGGAAAGGGTGGGAGTGATTAGGGTTTTTTCTTTTTTTCATTACATAGACCAACACTTTGGGGATGTGTAAAGATTCTTCATTCCAGGAGGTATGTCCATGTGTCCAAGACAGGAGGAATATGAATGGGGAATTACCACCCTACATCCCCAACATACCTTGCCAAATCAAGTATGGCCTATCTGTACCCAAGATGTATCCCACATCTCCAATACATAGTCCCTGTCCAATACATGTCAATAAGGTGCCAACATAAGTCTCATGTAACACCGTTATGTACAATACTTGTATTCTTAATAAATATTCAACATTTTACTCTACCAATGTTGAAAATGGTGTAGGTTTTACTTTGAGCCTTAGCCAACCTTATATTGTAATCATTACTATATTTATAGTTTTGGCTAAGCCCAACCTTGTACATGTAGACTCAAACCCTATTAGGGAAACTTCTCTACCTCTTGAGTTTGATATTTATAGACCCACTCTCATTTCTAATTTAACTCAAGTGATTCCTATTCATCTTTTTATCAAAGTTATTCTTTGCACTATATATTGTGAATCTCAACAACCAAACACGACTCTAGAACATCTAACAATAAAGAGAGGATAAACACACATGAAGAATAATGTATGCATGATTTTTGTCCTTTTCAATTGAACAAGTGTTTGAAGAAAAGGTTTTTTTACATTACATTTCAGTGCAACCTATGGATTTCCCCTTCATCATGGCTAATTTCTAGTCATGATTCTCAAAACATTAGAGTGATTCACCATTGCAAAATTTTAAAATAAGAAAGTACACCTAATATATTAATTTGCAGAGAGGGAGAAAATAGTTGCATTCAATATTTTGCAGGTAATTAACCATTTTCTATATGAAAATCAATCTATCCAATCTCTTTAAAAGAAAAGATAAATCAAAAGGTTGAATTACTCTAAAATTACAGTTAAAATGCTCTATTCTTTAATCAATATTTTTGAATAGTCTATGAAATTGGATATGCATAAGCAAATCTTACCTCCTCAACTAAAGATTTGATTTTGGACGCATTGTTCTTCTTTAATTGTTTCTTTCTCTCTTCTCTTAGTTCATCTGCAATGATATAAGTTTAAACTCACAAATTACTTAAAGCTCTATGTTTCTTGACCTTAAAAAGTGCATATTCAAAAAATTCTAGGGTTCAAAATGAAACATAGGTTATCTCCCTTCAACATATAAACACAAAAACCTTGCAATTAATCACATAGGTGGAAATAGTGGGAGATAATCAGTTGGGGAAAAGAGAGAGAATTCTGCAAATTTTCTTGTAGTCTTTGATAACCAGCGTCTCCTTATAATAACCACCATCTATGTTCCATTGATTCTATCCATTTTCTAGATCCAAAAATCACTTAATATTTATGTACAACAATCATTTCCTTCTTTCCAAATGAAACTTGTGGGAATCTTCCCTCATGGGACATCAAATTAAAAAATAATACTTCAAAACATGGACATCAATGCACTAATTCTCTTGATTTACTCAGGTGCCTCTGCAAAACTAACTAGGTCCCATATTATACTTTTCTATTGAATTAACCATCAAAGTTAACTTCCACACACTAAATAAGTTCCATGTTTAGATTAGTCATTTTCTAATATCAACTTGGGTTTGTATCACTGAAACTTATAATATAAATGACTGTGAAATTAAAGGGCATATAAAGTATTAAAAATTACCACCTTATTATACCTAATTGAGATTTATGGTATGCAACATGAAAGTATTGTTGCTAACTAGCATAGAACCATGTTGATCCCATATCTACTAAGCCCATACAGGAAGAAACAAAAAATAGGTGCAAACATCTCAAATCTTAAAGAAACCATGATTTAAGATGGATCTATGATAGTTTATTTTTTAATTCCATTTTATTTTATTAGACTTGCACACATACACCGTACATACAATTATTACCATTCACTTACCACTATTAACTAATTTATGAATATATGATGTGATTAGTTACAATGGTTTGTAACTTTGTAGACAGTGATTATCACACAGACAATGTTTTCAATGAGAATGACATTCTAAGCATTTTAAAGTTTTAATCATGTCACCACCTATATGACATCATTGCCTTGATAAAACAATGATGAGGAGAATAGTAATGATAAATAATTTTCTACAGACAATTGCAAAAGTCAAATTGAGAATGCATTTGATAAGAGATGATAAGATAAATTTATTAATGTCGAACGAATGACCAAAATAGGTCAATGGGACTTAAACAAATGTACATTCAAAAAAACCATTTTCAAGAGTACCCAAACAAAAGTACATTCAAATTGGACAACAAATGCATAGAATAAAATAAATTAGAAATGATGGAAGACAAGTGTTATTAAGATTATATTAGCTAGATTAGATGATAAGCCCCTAATGGGTGTGCTTCAACATTGTGAATATCAACAAGTTGAGGGTGCTATTGACATTGTTTCGGTTGGATTGTAGAAATTATAAGGGAAGGTCTTAGAGATCATTGAGAAGGATCAACCACCCATTTAGAATAATAGGTTTATAAATATAATTAGAGGTAAGCCAAGAAGAGACAAAATAAGACAAAGGTTATTGATGAACCTTTGGTGACTATGGGATTAGTGCATGATTCATTAGACTTACTTTAGTGAAGGTGAAGATTTAACAAATGTGACTTGGCAATTCATAAAGTGTTATAAGGTGGTCTGGGGTGAAGGATACTAGCTTCCTTGTGTCATCACTAGGTGCTTGGGTAGAAGGCATGAGTATGAGAAGCTTTCTAAAGAGTTGGATAGAGAAGAAAGTTTTTTTTTTTTTTTTTATCTTGATGAAAGTTTTTTTATCTAATAATCTAGTAGCACTTCCATGATTTCACATGATTTCTATTATTTTTTTCAAGTCTTAAATTTTCAATAAGAGTTTCATGTGTTTGATACTAAGAAATGGAAGTCATCCTTGTTGTTTGAGTCTTACCTATGCATATTTTTCCAAGTCCTAACCTTTTTATAAGAGTTTCATGTGTTTTGTACTAAGAAGAGGAAGTACGTGTAAGAGGTATATAACATATATAGAATAAATAGAGAACATGACAAGTACTAAAAATATGATATATCTCAATAAATTATCACATGGAAAACCTTAAATTAATAAATAATCACATAACAATTCATAAACATTAAACATAACCATAATTGATGGCTATATAAACTATGCTGAAAGGAGCAATCACACATGATCTGATGAACTGATCGGCACAGTTGGAATGGTTTCCCCCATCTGCTCATCTTAATATATATGACCCTATTTTTGTCTCAAGCTTCCCTCACTCGATGAAGAAAGATCTTAAAGTACCTGGCAAAATCATTCAACCTCCATAAATATCTACAAATCAATACAAGTCATATTTGTAGCGCATTATTTACTCTATGATGCATTTTTATGAGAATTTCAGAACATACCTGAATGAGATCCTCTTGGTTTTGAGAATAATTTATTGGATCCACGTGTCTAATATTGGATCAAACGGCCTCCCTTGATTTGAAGTAGCAACAACGAAATCAACATTGACTTTGTTGTTGCTTCGTTGGATCAAGGGAGGTTTGCTCCAAGATTAAATGACTCCAATAAATTATTCTCTATTGAATAGGGACAACCACATGAAGGCAGAAGCTCTTATGTCCCCTCCACCCCCTCTTACATCACTCTCAATTCCCAAACACCCAATCTGTTTTCTACTAGAAAATATGCATTAAAAAATTCAAAACTGATAGAATGTGATTGTAAAGCTATGCAAGAAAGCTAAGCTAAAATAACTACAAATTTGTTTGATTTCAATTTTCTTTGAACATAAGAACTAACCATCTATATTTAATTTTTTTCCAACATGAGTACAAAAAAATATTTCATAGAAAATATATTTTATAAATATTTATTAAAATATTGTACATCATCATTTAGTTTTAGTCAACCTCCTCTTCTTAGCTCTAAAATTCCTAAGTATTTCATCAATATTGATGTCTTCGTTCTTTGAGTGCTCTTCAAAATATGATTGTGTTTTCTTCCTCTCATGCAGAGCACACCTAGTCATGAGGTACTCATGGGGTAATGGAGGCTGTTGTGATGAGGCATCACCTGCAAAAGAAAAAATAAAAATAGATGGCCAATTTTTAAATATCATTGAACCCGTTTAGTAATATTTAAAAAAACACCTGCAATGTCATTATTTACCTAGTGCACTGGTCGACACCATTGGAATGGTTTACTCTGCATGATCCTCTTCAACTGTATGACCCTCAAGGACAACATTCTCTGCCATTGAAACCACAAAATTTATAAGGACAATCATAAATGTATAAGTAAAAAACATCAGAAGTACAAAATGTATAACTATGAAATTATTAAGTATATGATTAGAATACAACTATATTACTGTCATGTACCTTATTCGTAGAACCATCATGGGGCTGCACCCCAGTGGAATGGGACTCCACAGGAGAACCATATCTGGTTGCAAACTGTTATCAACGCATTGCTCTCCAATACTAGTGGGTTGGTTGACAATGATTATCCCCTGATTAAAACAAAGTTGTAACACATTAAATTTATAGATGATATCAAACATGAATGTATTATATTAATAATGAAAGGTTAATGTGGATTGAATTTTATTTACCTTATTCTGCAAAGTGGTTCTTTGTAAATGCCCTAAAATTTTTCGGTGTTCAACTACAACTTTATAGTCGTACTTGTAACCAAGCTGGAGGTATTCCTTCATGGTTTCAGTACCGAGCTCATCGCCCTACATTGTATAAGAGTATGTATTTTTAATGTTATTGTCTGCGATTACCTAAAATTTTGAAGGTGATACAAATAAGATATTTGGGTACTTACAATTCGTGACTGCAACTTCAAGTAGTCGCCCTGGCCTAGCCTGTGTTGGACACATTTGGAACGCCTTTCTTTTGTTTGCTTTGAAGTGTCAGTCAACCTATCATCAAAAGTTTCAAGTATGTTAATATATAACACACTTTTATTTATATCTAAAAAAAATTAAAGGTATTGAATTGAAATTGTAATTTACCTTCTGGGACCAGAGGGTGTTTTTCCTTCATCTGTCAATTTCTTCTCTTTTGCATCCTCAATGAGGGCCTTCCACTCCCTCTCTAGAATCATCAGAGGACACTCGTACCTATCATTTTTTTCAAGTGTTTCCTATAGGTTTCCCACGTATATTTTAAATATTGGTGAGCTGTGGCGGTGGCCAAGTTTTTATTAAATGTGTCTACACCAAAACGACTTTCAAGATAATCCATCAATTCTTTTTTGAGATTGGAATTCTAGGAATTCCACCTCTCCCATATGGTGGGCCCAAAAATCAGCAACACCTTGTTCTCCAAGACCCTATAAAAATCGTTGTTCCCTACACGCAAAAATATTATATGATTATTAATTTAAAAATAATAATTTAGATGATTTATGTTTTTCTACATAGAGAACATGAAACAATTAAAATTTTAAAAATTATCTGGGACTTTAACTTGTTTTAATGGAATCCCTTTCTCGTTGACCATAAATGTGCCTTTAAGGGTCCCCGTGCTAGTCACACATATTGCTTTAGGAAAAGAAACCATATAGTTGGCCAAATCATAAATCCTCATCTCTGTCACCACCTCTAGAGCCTACCTGTGTGGCTTCCTAGGGGTGCATGTCGTGGCTCCCACATAATGGTGTGGAAGGTGGA
>JASDQU010507248.1:15219-37992 GCA_032191745.1 Picea mariana
TGTCATCAACTAACCCCTTTGATTTAAGAGTCCATTTAACCCGATTATCCTTTCTCAACATATGGGTGATGTACTTAAAAGTTTCAACAAAGTTTGGTATAAACCTCCTGAGGTAATTCACTCTACCAAGAAAATATTGCACTTCCTTTTTATTTATGGGATTATCTGTTTTCTGGATTGTTTCTACTCTACTTGGATCTATCCCTATTCCTTGCTTTGATATCACATGGCCCAATATCTTTCCCTATTTCATTTCAAAATTTGACTTCTTTGGATTCAAGGAAATACCAAACCTCATGCACTTCAGAAAAACCTGTTTCAAATGCTTGAAATGTTCATCATTTGAGCTGGAAAAATTTGTAATGTCATCCAAATATATCACAATGAACTTATCCCTTTCCTCCATAAAGGCTATATCCATATATCGTTGGAAGTTTTCTCCTACGTTCATTATCCCAAATGACATCTTTGCATACATGAACGTTCTCCAAGGTGTGGTAAAATCTGTCTTTTCTTGATCATTTGGGTGCACCATGATTTTATTATACCTTGAATAACCATATAACATTGATTTTTTTTTCGATCCCACAACTTTCTGTAAAATGTAATCCATCTTTGGGAGAGGATAGTTTTCCTTCAAAGACACCTTGTTCAAATTACTGAAATCTACACATAGCCTGATTTCTCCATTCTTCTTCCTAATAGGCACCAGGTTTACCAACCATTTAAAAAACCTCAATGAGACAATAATCTTTGCATCAAACAATTTTTTCACGTCTTTCTCAATCAAAGGCAAGAGCAATGGATTTATCCTTCTTAGTTTCTGTTTAAGTGGTTTTTGATCTTCTTTGATTGGGATTGTATGCAGGATAACGTTTGTATCATAAACCTTCAAATATTCATAACTCCATGCAAACACATCTCAGAATTCCTTTATCAATTTAAGATACCTTTCTTTTTTTCCGGAGTTAAATTCTTTGACAATTTGATGAGTCTTGGTTCCTTCTCAATTCCAATGTTGCAGTCTTCTACCTAACCTTCATTTGGAGTCACCTTTGGTTTTTTTGCCACATAATTATTATAAAACAACTCTTCAAGAGGAACCAAAACATTTGGGATGAAATTATTCTTCGATTGAATAATCTCCTTTCTAGCTAAAACATTATGATAATCCTTTAAACTTGGAGTCAAATCTGTATCTTCTTCTTCAACAAAAAAGATTTTCTTCATCTATATGTGCACTGGAAAATTCATTTGAATTTTGAAGGAATCTAATTACTTGTTTATCATCTTCAAAGACCTACTAGTATTTTATATTTTCAAATACTGATGGTCTGTGTTTGACTTCAATATCATACTTTTTATTTGGATGAATAAGAATTTTAAAAACACTGGCCAAGGTAGCTAAATCATAAACAATCATATTCTACCCTTTGGGTATCAATGATACATCATACTATGTGAATCCTTCTAACAACTATAGTATTGCATTTATGTATTCCCTCATTCTGGGGTGTTTAGTTTGGTAAATACATTTAACTTGATTAATCACCAGTTCAGAGTCACCATGTACAACTATTCTCTTAGCTTTCAACTCTTTCAAATAATTTAACCCCAAGATTAAAGCCTCATATTCGGCTACATTGTTTGTACATTCAAAAACTAATTTGGAAGAAAAAAGTTTTGAAGCACCATTTGGAGGAACAATCCATACAACTGCCCCAACTCCTTCTTTACTGATAGCTCCATTAAAATCCATATTCCACAAGCCATCATCATCATCTGTCTAATCTGAAATAAGCTCTTCCTGCAACTGTTCACCTTTCTTCTCTAGAATTTCTGGTTCATTCTTTCCCTCCTCTTCGAGACATAAATCATTATAAAAATAGAAGCCTCAATATCAGTATCAACAACATAGATAAGGTGATTATTAGGTCTATCTGGGCTACTTACCATATAAGCTAATTTTGTTTTTCTATATAATCTTCTTTGTTGCCCAAACACTAGAATTGTAGCATATGACATATCCATCTGCAAAGTACCCTTTAGTTTTTCTTCCCAGGACCTCAATAACATCCCAAATTTAGGTGGAATGTCAACAACCACCACATCCATAACAACACTTTTAGCTGTGATCCCAGTTAAGGTGACAACAAGATCTTTAATCAACCCTAATGTTGTGGTGGGAAATCCCCCTATGGACTAGCAAATAGGGTTATAGTATGCATGCAGATATGACCAAAAGAAACCTACTTTATACCTTCATCCCCAGACCTAATCCCCATTTCTTTTCAGCAAATACATGGTTAGGCCAACATACCTTGTTCCGGATGGTTGATGTCGATCCTTCTTCATGCTTGATTGCTTGTTAGCAGCTCTCCTCCCAAGGTTGACCTGCATACAAAACAAGCAACAAACTACACACACATTTTACTTACAGAATAATGGGTTAGAGATTCAAACATATACTTACTGAACTATGAAGAACTCATATAGTGGGATGGGAAAAACATTTCTTTATTATTAACTTTAATGAATCAACTTACAATGTTGAGACTGGCCACTGCTCCACGAATCCTGATCCTAGGCTCCTCTTCAAATGTCTTCCAACTTCTTTGCTCTGTATCTCTTCTTTCACAAGGATGGATAAAGGGTTGGGAAAAAGGGAATATGCAATTGGGCAGAGTTTCTTTACTATTATCCTCCTCCTCCAAATGGGACCCCTAACCCTTCTTTTATAGGCTAGAAGAAGCTAGGTATTTGGATGAACCCTAGACCATGCATGGCCGAGATTTTCAGTTAACTCACCCAAAGATGTGTGCTCTGTCGACAACTTTCCTTTTTTCGTGCTTTTTTCGGTCCACGTGGGCTGTTTGAGGTCAACTAGTGTGTAGACGCGTGCAGTAATGGAGTAGGGTGAATGGGACCTTATAAAAGAGGTTTTTTAAAGAGTTGTTCAACAGTGCTTTGGCAAAGAAGGGATCTGAGATGGCCTACTGCCAGGTAAGCATGTATGGTGCAAATTAGGGTTATAACAGATGCCCCCTAATGTGTGAGGTCAGAAGAGCATTTGATGGTCGAAATAAATTACCAATCTTTATTGATGTGCCGAACAAGTGAGCCCAAGGACCAGGAACCGGGAGGTGCCGTCTGCAAAATAACAAATGTCTCACCGAGGTGGGCATACCCATGCTCGGGATAAAATAGAATCATGGCTACCAATCAAATACATTGTAGATCCATGTCAAATAACTATATAAAGTGTAGCTGTGAACAATACACAACAGAGCTACATCCCGAAATCAAAAATATATACATATAGAGTATCCATCTTCTAGAAGATGATACAGCTTGATGGCTGGAGATGAGATCTTCAAAGCTCGAGCAACAACTTCAAAATATTCAAAACTCAAGGTAGGAGTGTAATGTGGGTGTATGAATTCACTACCCAGAGGTCTTCGATAGCTCGTCAATCATGGACTAGATAATCTTGATGATCAGACTGAAGGCTTCATTGATTTCGAACAAGGACTTGATTGGACATTCAGGATGGCCAGGTATGAGGGCAAGAGACAAATTGCATAGGGGATGACTCGGGCTTGGTAGAAACTTTCCTTGGACAACAACATGACAAATGATGAGACTTATGCAGCATGGCATTAATCATAAGTTTACGAAGAAGGAGGCAACACAAACTCTCCATATGTTTGGAAGAATAACCAAACGGAGGAGGACACAACTCTATGTAGCGAGAACAACTTCCAAAGGTCGTACTACATCCCAAAGTTTGATGAAAAAACAGACAGATGTGATTTATCCAAGGGCGAATCATTATGCTGCCAATAATGAAAATACTTTTCCCTTCCTCTTTTTGGGGTATATTTGATTTTTTTGTCTTTTTTCAATATTTTTGAAAAAAAGAATAAAGGAATGTTACGTTACAATGGAGGAATGAGTGTTACAAACATACAAGTTCAAGACGTAAGGACAAGACTGATGTTCAGAATAATGATACTTGGGAAAAATCCTCTGGGAACCAAGGGTGTTAAGACGCAAAAGCAAACTACTACAAGGCTGGCGTATAAGGTATGCAAATGCGATAGAAAACACACAATGGTAACGTCCTTCGATGTAATTTTAACGAGCCCAGAGAAGGTAAGCTCGATGGTTTTTCATATTTAGAGAGTTTGAAAAATCATAAAAGGAGACTCCATTGGGGTACCTTTTTCAAAGATAGTCTAGTCAGTTCGAAAAAGGGGTAAACTAGCACCGACAAGACATCTATTCAAAACCATTTTAACGAGTGTGAGAAAGACAAGATCACTCGGCCATTTTTTCATTTTTAAGGAGTCTGAAAAAAGCTTAACTATGGACTCCATCAGGAATGTTCTTCTGGACCAATTTAATGAGTGTGAAAGAATAAGGTCACTCGACGATCTTTTCAATTTTAGGGAGTCTGAAAAGAGCTTAACTATGGACTCCGTGGGGGTTCCTTCTTCATAAGTTTAGTCCCTCAAGCCTGAAAAAGGGATAAAATTATACCTGAGAGTACTCTTCTAGAGAACTGAAGTTCCATAGAGTATACCTTTGTTCGTACAGTTGACCATCCGGACCGAAAAATGGGTAAACTACCGTCGGACAGACGTGACTTCAAATTTTAGTTTAACGAGTGTGAAAGGCCACAAGATCGCTCGACAATCTTTTCATGTTTATAGGGTCTGAAAAGGGCTTAAAAGAAGACCCGTTATGTCTTTTGGGAGTCCTGAGGGTGAGGTCAAGAGCGAAAAGGAATCGTGCAAATGAGGCTCAAAATCGTAATCAGGAAAAAACTACAAGGACTCCCGAGCCTACGGTGATTAAAGACAGCATAGATACCATAATGCAACCATGATCTACCTAGGGCATCCATGTTCCGGTAAGCTCTACCACCAAATCATGACACTTCTAAAGCAGCTACGATGGTTCTGTGTCACAACTTGATGGGATCAATCCTATGGCAAAGGAAAAAGACAACGAGATACAAAAGTTAGGGTAGAAACCTAACCTATATGCTCAAGTTGATCTTCGGAAAAAAATTTCACGGACCATCGAAAATTACTCAAAACTAAAAAAAAATTGTCCCAATACCCGATCATATCCCTCCTATGCAACTCCTGAATCACTCTAAATGGTTTTTGGTATAAAGAAAATGATAAGGGAGGCCAAAAAAGTGACAAAAAGAGGCCAAAAAGTCTATAAATAGAAGCTGGCAGCTCATTATCACCATTGCTGATTTGGAAATTGACTTTGGAGCCAAAAGACCCCCTTTGTCAAAAGCGGTGATTCTGGGAGCTACAGTGGACGAAACGAACTTTTTTCTGGACCAAGTAAGTACAAACTCTCTTATATTGCATTTTATTTCTTTATTTTTTCATTGGGTTTCATTTTTTAGGGGGGCGTCGACCTTTAAAAGGTCAGCCCTAGGTCCACGTGGGCTGTCTCAGGACATACCGCCTGTACATTCGGGCAGAGTAAACTCTGTCCACGTGTACACACGACTACCACCATTACAACACGCATGGACCCCCTTATGGAATGAAAAAGGCATAACAAGCAAGGGTTAACCCTCCCGAACCTTGGTGTTTTGTAGGATGTATGTCACTGGAGAGAAAGAGAGCATGAAGAGGTGAATGAGTTGGTCGGGGAAGACCCCAATACTGTGGCTACTTTGATGCAATGTGGGTTACTCAAGCTTTTCTTATGTCCTTTTATGCAGGCACAACCTAGGCTACTGAATGCCTTGGTTGACTACTGGCATCCTAATGCAGATGCATTCATGTTAGAGGGGCAGTCACTAGTGCCCACGGTCGAGGACATTTACTTTTTGACTGGCCTCTCTAGGAGAGGAGAACCAGTCAATTTCCAGAATTTTCCTTCGGGGCCGCATAACATAGCGGAATTGATAGGTCTATACTGTGCAGATGATACAGATCGCTCGAGCATGTAGGTGCCCATAAGCAAGATCACTAACTTATCGCTACAGGCGATAGTATTGCTTATTGGGCGAATTACTGGTTCTGCAGCTCTACATCAGGCGTCCCATGCACAGATGAACTGTGCAATCCAGTGCTTAAATGCATAAGTTTTTGATTGGAGTACCACATTGCTTGAGTGTATGAAAACGCAGTTGACATATTGTCGTTTGTGAACACATAGGAACTTTGGGTTCGGGACCATTCTGTGTTCGTTCTTTTTTGAGAGAGTTCCGAGTTTTAGTCCTCGAGTAGTGGTACGAGAACATCATGCCTCTCTTCCTACTATGTGTAGATGGGTAGTATTACTGCCGCGACAGGGTGGTGGAAGGACCAATGAGTCCTTTGATGATGACTTCTTCGCGTAGTTGTCACGACAGATCCCGGTTATAGAAGATTACCCCTATGCCGGGATTGATTTCTTGAGAGACCCTGAGATACCAGTACCTCCTGGTGAGGAGCGAGGGGAGATGGGTAAGTCTCCACCTTTGTATTTTTTGTTTGTTAAACATATGTAATTTTTATGTTTTTTTCATTATATATATCATTTTTTTTTTGTTATACCAGAGTATTTGACGGATATGTGTTCATTGTGTGCAGATGTGGGACTAGTGCGACCGTCTAACTATGTGAGGAACAGACGTCATCCTCGGCTAGGGGCTGCACTTGCCACTGTAGGGGGACCAACAATAGCAGGAGATCTTCCAGCCAGGGAGGCTGAGAGGGTATTGAGACGAGTCGAGCGGAACTTTACTGCACTCACTCGCACGGTCCTGATGGAAGAGATTGAGGACCTGCCACCATCTATGCAGCCTCATGTAGTGGGGGCACCACAGACTTGGGTCCGGTTGTTTCAGCGTTTAGCCAATGCTATGGACCAATATAACAGGGCCCACATGCCCTGACCTTAGCTAGACATTTTTACGTGCCACGAGCACTACTTGTATATATTTTTGAGGGCATAAGCCCCTTGACTCGTGATTGGTCATATTTTTGAGGCGCTTGTGTCCATTTATGTACTCTGGTTACTTTATGATATTATATATGTTTTTTTTGTCTTTTGTGTCTTATGGATCATGTGTGCAAAAAAATGTATTTACATGTTTACGTGAATGTTCTTTCATATGTGTGGAAGATGCCAATCTAAAATTTGATTAGCTAGAGTATCTGTAGCTTGGTTTAATCTCCTAGGAACATGAAAATATGTAATATAATCAAAGTTTTGTTCTAAGAGACGTACCCTAAGGAATCGTCGGTATAAAGTTGGATCATGAACCCGGTATACTCTGTTTAATTGAGACACAACCAATTGGGCGTCGAGATAGACCCGGAGATGAGAGATACCAAATGACAAAGTGTCATGAAGCAACTCAATAACTGCACTATACTCGACGAAATTGTTTGTGGTGTCACCTAAGCATATACCTCCGGAAGATAACAACTGGCCTTGAGGTGTAAAGATTACCCAAGCTGCGGAGGCAAGCCTCCAAGTGTGCCGACTAGCACCATCTGCATACCCAATGAACACCTCAGAATCACTTGACATCTACCACAGTGATGAAAGATAACATCAACGACACGTCCATAACACTAAAAGAAATTAAAAAGTAATAGTACAAAGACTATACATATGTTACAAAAAGTTACCCACAGTGACCTGCCTATGAGTAATACTTCTTGAGGTACATCCCATTTCTAGGCTCCACCAAAGCATTCCCTTCAAATTCAACCAGACGATAAGTGCTCTTTTTTAAAACCTCTTTTATGATGAAAGGTTCGAACCACATGGGTTTGAATTTTCCTGCCCCCAGGAGGTCCTTATCTTGGTCATAGACCAGGACAAGGTCGCCTTTAGAGAAAATCCGAGGACGAACGGACCTATCATACTGACACTTGACCTTATGTTTGTGAGCCTCGTTGGCCAGGGCCACATCATGACACTGCTCATTGAGCTTCTCAAGGTATACTAACTGTTCTTCAAGTGGAGAAGTGTCTGGCAATAACTGTACTGCCAACTTTAGAGATGGGATCTGACATTCGATAGGCAAGACTGCCTCCAGCCCGTAAACAAGTTGGAAAGGTGAGAAAACAATTGCAGTCTTAACAGATGTTCGATAAGCCCATAATTCCGAGTATAACATCAAATTCCAATTTGACTTGGCTGATTTGATCGTTCGCTGTAGAATGGTCTTAAGAGTTTTGTTCACAGCTTCCACCTGACCATTTGCTCGAGGGTAGTAAGGTGACAAATGTTCCTGCCATAACCCAAGATTTGACGTTAACTCGGTCATCATTTGGTTTTGAAAGTGATTACCATGGTTAGTGACAATCTCCCTTGGGATGCCAAACCTTTCTATTATCTGGTTGAATAAAAAGAGAGCTGCAATCTCTCCATCATCTTTAAACGTTGGCATAGCCTCAACCCACTTCGTGAAGTAGTCTACAACTATGATGATATAGCAGTGCCCCCTTGCTGAAGGAGGGTTTCATGTAGTGTAATCAATCCCCCACTTGGTGAAGGGACGAACTGTGATGACAAGAAACATAGGAGCGGGATGTGCCCTCATCTTCCAAGAGAAGATTTGGCACAGATGGCACTTCTTGACCGATTCGATGCAAAATATTTGATAAGTGTCGGCCAGAAGTAACCTGCTCATAGAATCTTTTGGGCTGTTGCCAACCCAGACAAATGACCACCACAAGATCTAGTATGGCAATCGTTAAGCACGATAACTGATTCTTCGTAAGTGTGACATTGACGAAGGATGCAGTCTACACCTCTCCGATACAATGTATCATCAAGTATGAGATAATTCTTAGCCTGATGGCGTATGCGTCGATGCTCATCACGAGAAGTAGTGGTGGGGCACTTCAAAGTCTGGAGATAGATAAGTATATCTCCATACCAGGGATCCGAAGAAGTGACCAAAAAAATATCTCCTTTTATAGGCGACTCTTCGGGCACAATATCACCTGACTCAACCGGAAGTTCCGAAATAAGTTTTGCAAAGACCAGTGACTTTTTGGACTTCGCTGAAATGAAATCGTAGTCAAACTCTTGGAGGATGACTATCTATCTACTGATCTTTCTGCCTATTACTCGTCGTGTCAACATGTACTGAAATGGATTCACGACAACAATGATGGTGGTCTTGCGAAACATAACATAATGACGGAACCGTTGAACAGCATGGACTACTGCCAACACACGTTTTTCAGTATGAGAAAAATTAAGTTCCAGTCTGACAAGGCCTCAACTCAGATAATAAATGACATATTCAGAGAACAAGTCATCTTCCTGAACTAAAACCATGCCAATGGTTGACTCTGCGGCAGCCAGATATAATAAGAAATCCTTGTTATAGTTAGGTGGCTGGAGCAGAGGGGCAGTTGTGAGTGCATGTTTTAATGTGGCGAAAGAGCATTGAGTGGCATCGTCCCACTAAAAAAGAACATCTTTCTTAAGTAATTGCTAAAGCCCTTGGTGATCTCAACGTAGTTAGTGATAAAGCGTCCTAGAAAATTCACCTTTCCCCGGAGACTCTGAAGTTGAAGGATTGTGCATGGGGGGGGAAACTGAATTATTGCCTCAACCTTGAGAGGATCGACCATGATCCTCGTTGTTGATACTATGAAACCTAACAAATGTCCTGACATTACGCAGAAGTTGCACTTGTTTGGATTCAAGCGAATCCGAAAGTAGCGACAACGTTCGAAGATAAGTTGGAGGTGTGTGGGATGATCTGTTCTCTTGCGATATCGAGATGCTAAATCATCTAAATAAGCCTCGACTATATGCTTGAGGTCATGGAAAGAAAAATACATGGCCCGCTAAAAGGTGGCTCCATCATTTTTGAGACCAAAAGGCATCTTACGATACGTGAATGTACCCCATGGATAGATGAATGTCATTTTGTGCTGGTCCTCGGGTTTGATTTGTATTTGATTATATCCCGAAAAACCGTCCATGAAAGAAAAGGCCTCACAACCCGCACATTCATCAATGATCTGGTCGATGGAAGGTGTGGGAAAATTATCTTTGGGGTAGGCCTTGTTCAAATCATGGAAGTCGGTACATACATGAATCATGCCTTGTTTTTTATTGACCGGCACGAGGTTTGAAACCCATTGGGTCAAATGGATAGGATAGATAAAACTGACTTTTATCAATTTCTCAACCTCAACCTTAATGCCTGCTGCTTTCTTGGGGTTAGTTGGGTGAAGCTTCTGCTGGACAGGCTTGGCATCTGGATACGTTGTGATTTCATGTTCAACTATTTTTGGATCAATGCCTGGCATTTCCTCGTAAGACCAGGCAAAAATGTCGCAGAATTCTTTAAAAAGATCTGTGTAGATTTGAATCTCTCTGGGGGAGCAGTCAGCTCCGACGAAAACATTCTCCACGACGCCAGGGTTTCGAGAGATATTGATTGGTAAGGTTTCAGCGATAGTCTCCATATTAACCTCAACATAAACCTCGTGTGTAGCTAAGGGATTAATGGGACAATACCTATCTCCCGTCATAGTCAAGGTGAATTCTCCATCCTCGATTTTGCTTAACGCTGGGAGGAAGTATGATCTGTGATGAAGATCTTCCCAGGGTTTGTCCATACTAGTCATTGCCTCAGTTATAGTTTCATCAGTGGGAAAGACTAAGTCTAATGAATTGGTGTGAGTAAGAGAAACCTGAGCCCAAATAGGCTCTAGAAGTGGATCGAACTCTTGTGCAGGAGTTGGATCAGTGTTGGTTGAAGCTTGCTGAACTAAAGAGTACGCTACTTCAGCTGCGGACAAGGGCATGGACATGCCTGGGTGCTCTGTCCCATCCATCATGGCCAATGGGGAAGGAAGTATTCACAGATCGTCGAAGTAAGTCATGCAGAACGACGAAACTTGAAAAATATCAACCTTATGGTGATTAGATATAAACTTGATATCACCTTGCGGGGGCGGGTAATCGAAGGTACCCATCAAAAATGGGCTTAAACCAACCCCTACGTTAACGACCCCTGGTTGAGGATTATCAATCATCGGGACCATGGATGCCCCCAATGCAGGGTCAGGTCTGGAGAAAGCAATTGATCGATGGTCACTATCCAGCCCTCGTGTGGAAACAACAAGACCCAGAAAACTGTAGCAACCACAACGTGCATGGCATAAGTCCAACTCCTTCCTAACAAAAGGTTATAGTTGAGGGGAGCATCAACTACCTCTACCTCGACATGCACAGTCTTCCCTCCTAACTGTACGGGAAAAGAAGGAAGGATACCATGTGGTCGGGACGAACGACTGTCAAAAGCGGTGAGGACAGTAGGTGATAGAGACAAAATGGTCTGGCCAACGACCTTCCAACATGCCAATGACATAACGCATGTCGAGGCTCCCTCATTGACCACCATGCAGAAGATATTTAGAGTAAAAGTTTTCATGGGATAAGCCAGTACTATCTGAAACGCTACGTGGTAAGGTAGAACAGGTTTCAAGTCGGTTGTATCTAGCATGATTATACCTGGATTACAAGTCTCAGTAGATCCTAAAGCGGTTAACAAGGATTTCCTCTAGGAAGGGCAACTTTGGAGGACCTCCAAAGAAAACATCGCACAAGAGGTTTGTGATAAATCTTCCACCACAGAATAGTTCTGGGTGGCCCTTGCGTTTGGGTTGTGAGAAGCTTTTTTGAACGCACCTTTTGGGATGCGTGTCATTGTTTCACCCAACATCTTCTCAATCTGTAGAGGAAGAGATGGGAGTTCAGCTTCTTTTCCCTTCTCAAAAGTGCTTGGTTTACTATAGTCATGCGCTCTAGTCGATATAAAAGCATCACCCTTCACCATATATACATTCATGGATGTGGGGTTGGTTGAAGACAGAGAGGGTCCTTGTTTGCCCCCTTTTGTGTTTGCAAAGGCTTGAGTTAGATTTTGTCCATGTTGAAAAGGATTGGTTAACATAGCAGGCTGTTGCTGCGCCACAAACTTTTGGGTGTCTGCAAGATGAGGACATAGATGTGTTGGGTGGTCTTCCGTGCACAAGTTGCATGGATACCTCGCCTTCCGTTTCTCAGTGTTGTCCCTACTAGCATTATTGGTAGGTTTTTTATCCCCCTTACCCTTCTTTCGTTGTTTTTTCTTTCCTTCAGGCTGCTGGGTGGCCTTTGGATTAGTCAATCGCATTGTGTGTACATATGACATTTTGGTAGGGGGAAAAGCCTTAGCAGTAGTTTGGCTGGTCGCTATGTGTTGTATAGACAACTACTGCAATTGCTTCATCAATTGCTCAGCGGGCTTTGTTTATGCTAAACCAACTATACCATCGGCATGTGGTCCAACTCTTTGTCTGGTGTTATCAAGTATTGAGCCTGGTGCATCTGGCAAGATCTCGTATAATAAACCAGACTGAGAATAGATTAGATCAAGTTGTTGAGCTCTCATGATGGCGTCTTCTTCGGAAAATACTCCCGACGTCGCAATGTCTTTGGACAACTGTGGGACCAAAGACTTAAGAAACCACTCGAGCAGGAATGCTAGTGGGACTGGTACCTTAATTAGACTCTTTCTGCGTCTCCATTCTCGAATGTGATCAGAGATATGGTTCTCTTTAGTTTGTGAGAAATTAGCCAGCAATTCGTTGCCAACATCGTATCTCATAGGAAACTGGAAATGATTTAGGAAAGCCATCGCTAGTTCATCGAAGGAAGAGTATCTTGAGCGGTTGAGCTCAATGTACCATTTCGCAACACTCCCTATGAGAGTACGTTGAAACAATCACAACTGTACGGAGTCGTCTTTCAACGAGTATGATGAGCACCAAAGATGGAAGGTAGTCACATGATCTCCTGGATCTTCGTTAATCTTGGCTTCGAACTTTGGGATGTCCGAAGGCAACTTCGTCGTCATAGAAGGCTAATGCATATTGTGACAGATAGGGTCATTCAACAACCTTGTCAATTCTGGCAAATGCAAGGTTGCAAGGAAGGGAAGTTTGGGTTGTTGGTGATAACCTGGGAAAAAGGGGCCTGGAGTTTGACTGGCACCAGGTTGCCAGGAAAAGTTCGGCTGCTGGCCTGGGTTCTGGTAAAAACCATGGCCATGGCTAGCATATGGATTTTGCGTGTGAGGAGACATCGCCGAATGATTTTCAAAATAGGACATAGATGGTTGGGCATGCATTACATTCGAAGGACTTTGGGAAGGATTTCTCCATGTCAGTCCCGTGGGGATAGTTATAGTGCTTTGGCTGGGGTTCCATTGATTGTGAAAAGAATTACCCCAGATCGACATTCCAGATGAGGGAACGGATCCCTACCCAGAATGCCAAGGCCCTGGTGTGGAAGAAGTTCCTGGGTGTGCCCCCTGTGCAGGAATAGTACCCTGCATAGGAATAGATTGTCCAAAACTGGGGTTGACCCCATTCGGGAAAGTAGCTGACAAGAAAGCATTGTTACCAAATGCATAGAACAAAGAAAACGATGTCAAACCTACCGACATATTATGTGAAGGTGGTCCTTGATTCCCCGCTCCAAATAAACTATGGTGTGTAGGTGGCCCGACAGATTGCTGATGCACGCCACCAAGTGAAGGGGACGAAGGAGGTATATGACCTCCCTCATAAGGGAAAGTGTTAAAAGGAGCAGGAGTTCCCCCCATGTGTCCTTGCAGAGGATTGGTAGAGCTCCCTGCCCCCAGACCTTAAGTCGGTGAAGTGGAGTAGGAAAGTACAGGACTTGTACCTGAACTAGGCATCCCGTATGAGAACGAAGGGCCTGTCGCACTTGGTGTGAAAGGGGTTGTGGCTGTCGCCAGAGATGGGATCGGACCACTGTGTGATGTATTTAAGGTCAAGAGCATGGTGGCTCAGACCGATGATGATGGGTTAGGAGGTGGAAACTCTCCTGTGGTGACAACCGTAGTGGGATTTGAAGAATTCCCAAAAGGAGTAACAACATTTGTTTCCATTGCTGTGTGTGACACTATTTGGCACTCGTAAGGATGAATCGGTACGATGGTGGGCGTCGAAAGATTAGTGGTGAAGGTTTCAACCAGACCAAAAGCTTGCACTCCAAGGTCTACAACAATCGATTCCTCTGGATATTGGTTGGGCACAATTTATTGTGACCCGGTCGCTTCAAAAGACCCTTATTGGTCTAGCTTTCGCCTTAGTGGTGGCGGGGGTGGCTCCAGTGTAACCGGCGACAGGCCAAGAAGCCTTCGGGACCGGCAGATCTTGTGATCCTCCACTGTGTGAGAAGATCAAAGACACACTAGGGTAGTCTAACCGTTCAAAAACAACATGCACTAAAAAATTCCCTAGAAGATAAGACAGACAAACACTAAATTAATTGGAAGAACAGTTACAACAACCAACACTAGAGCAACTTACTAGCGCAAGTGAAACTCAAACACGGAAGAACCCTCCAGGTATACTCTGCAAAGCGTGGCCTGATGTCTGTCCTAGGTACCATGGTATACCCCCACAGTCACCTGTGTATGTCCCTAGAAAAGATAGGGAACTAGGTTTCCAACGCGTAAACAGTCACTAGGCGGATACAGTCGAAAGTCGGGTAGACCACAATGAGCAGGGTATCGATCCTGAAACCTGTCAAGGGTATCGAAAGCAAGTGGTCTGGAAGACAACTGAGGATCTCGAACGGATTCGAGACCCACGAAGCCCTGTGGCAAATGTAATCAACAGAATCCCAAAAGAAGCCCTCTATATGTGTTCTCCACTACGATTGGTCCATCTTTGGAGGGGTTATCTCAGCTACCTTTCCGCACGCGACCTCGTGTTTATCCCCTGTGTTAGAGGGGGGTCCCGGATAAATTTCATGATACTGGACTTGGACACTCCCTAACTCAGATTCCAATGTTTGATTTTAATGGCCTTGAAGAGTTTCCTCTCCAACCTAATCCAAGGCCCTAATCCTGAACTAGTTGGTTAACCCAACAAACAAAAAAGTCTAATAAATTTTAGATTTAGCATTAATTTTATGGCTTATCTTATGTCAAGGGGTATGAAAGTGAAACTAATGATGTTTTGAAAAATGAAAGTAAAAATGAATACAAAGCTGGAAACAAAAATTTCACTTAACGCAAATTTTCAACAACTTTTCAAAAATTTTATTTTTATTTTTCTAAGATCTTTGGAATCAACAAACTTAAAGAAGGATTTCACTCGACTACAAGCTACTTGTGATCTAAGTATACTATTAAGAACTTAAGAAAACAAAGATTTTTCCCTGGCTACTAATGCAAAATCACACTTTTCAACCAAACAAGAAAATGAAAGAGATTTATTTATTTATTTAAATGTTGATAAAGCAAAAAGGAAAAATACCAACAAGTAAAAAACCAAGAAAAAACAATTCTGGCCTAATCGCAGATCGCAAAGAATCACTTCAAGAAATCACACACTCGCAACTTAAAAAATGACTCACACTTGTCTAAAAACCCTTAAGAAAATTTTTTAATGCCCACTTTTAAATGAAAAAAGCAAGCTAAGGCTAAGATCAACCCTAAGCTACTGACTGCTAGGACAGAGATTAAAAACCTGAGAGGTCTAACTCTTTTCAAGGGAAAGGATGACTACCTTACCCTCAACAAAAACTATCCTGCACAAGCACGCTACTAATAATCCAACAACAAGCGTGTGAACACGAGCTGTATAGAGCCAGAGGGCGTGTACACGCGTGATGACCTTCTACAGGCCGCGTGTATCTCTAAAACTATGAAAAATAATAATAATAGACAATCCAAACCAAGAAGAGACCACTGATATTGAGAACCAAGATCTCTTGAAGGCTTGGACACTCTCTTTAACAGAAAAAGAAAACAATGTAAGGAAAAAATTCGTATAACAAACTAATCTGAGACAAGACTACTAACAACCAAGACTTAGAAAGAATTCCAAAAAACCTCTGAGAATGTCTGATTATGACAGGGAAGAGGATGACTACCTCAAAAATTTTCTAGAGTCTACACGCTACTACTACCTCTTCAGCTAGCATTTACACGCGGGTTGTAAGAGAGTAGGGCACGGATACACGCGTGCAGACCTTATGCAGGCCACGTGTACCTCTGTGGGTCTTGAAAAAATACAATCAAGCAGATAACATAGACAACTGGTATGGAAATCAGAATCTCTGCTAGCTCAGACTTTGCAAAAACTTCAAAAAGCAGGAAAGAAAGCCAGTCTTTTAAAACTACCCAAAAATACTCCCAGAAACCCTAGATACTTCCCCAGTATGGTCGCCAATTCTGTTGTGGTGGGAAATCCCCCTATGGACTAGCAAATAGGGTTATATTATGCATGCAGATATGACCGAAAGAAACCTACTTTCTACCTTCGTCCCCAGACCTAATCCCCATTTCTTTTCAACAAATACATGGTTAGACCAACATACCTTGTTCCGGATGGTTGATGTCGATCCTTCTTCACGCTTGATCGTTTGTTAGAAGCTCTCCTCCCAAGGCTGACCTGCATACAAAACAAGCAACAAACTACACATGCATTTTACTTACAGACTAATGGGTTAGAGATTCAAACATATATTTACTGAACTATGAAGAACTCATATAGTGGGACAGGAAAATCATTTCTTTATTATTAACTTTAATGAATCAACTTACAATGTCGAGACTGGCCACTGCTCTTCGAATCCTGATCCTGGGCTCTTCTTCAAATGTCCTCCAACTTCTTTGCTCTGTATCTCTTCTTTCACAAGGATGGCTAAAGGGTTGGGACAATGGGAATATGCAATTGGACAGAGTTTCTTTACTATTATCCTCCTCCGCTAAATGGGACCCCTAACCCTTCTTTTATAGGCTAGAAGAAGCTAGGTATTTGGACTAACCCTCAGCCATGCATGGCCGAGAGTTTCAGTTAACTCACCCAAAGCTATGTGTTCCGTCGACAACTTTCCTTTTTTCGTGCTTTTTTCGGTCCACACGGGCTGTTTGAGGTCAACTAGCATGTACACGCGTGCAGTAATGGAGTAGGGCATGTGGGACCTTATAAAATAGGTTTTTTAAAGAGTTGTTCAGCAATGCTTTGGCAAAGAAGGGATCTGAGATGGCCTGATGCCAGGTAAGCATGTATGGTTCAAATTAGGGTTATAACACCTAAGCATTTCACCTTCCTTGAATCAAATGAAAATAAGTCTTTATATGGACTTGTGATATTCAATCCAAGATTTTCCATTACCATCTTTGGAATCAAGTTGTGGGATGCCCCTGAATCTAACATGGCATTATACATGGTCATATCATGGAAATTGAGACTAACATAAAAAGGAGGTACTTCACTATCATTATCATAGTCTGTTTCAACCCTTGGACCAAAAAGGAAGGTAGGATGGTCATCATGAAGGTTTAGAGTGTCAGAGGTTTCTCCTGATTTCAACATTTTCATAATCTGRCCTCTATATTTAGTATTTTTGATAAGCTCATTAAAAGGGATTGAAAGTTTTAACTTAGAAATTTCACTTTCAATATTAGAAGTATACTTATATTTATCTACCTCTTTACTGTTAGCATCCTTGTTTACATCTTGAGCTTTCTTTGGGCCGTCATCCTTTGGATTATTTTTCTCTGGCATGTATTTTCTTGGAGGATCTTTCTTCCTTTGACTAGTAGAAGGTTGATCAACTTGAGATTTATTTGAATTGAAAACCACATTTATGTTCCCGAGATTATATTGTTTCTTAAATTCATAAATGGCATTTTGATATCCTTGTATGTATTCTTCTGAATCCATCAACACTTCATTATCTTGTTCTTGCTGAAACATGTCATGTTCTTTAGTTAAATAAATTTTAGAATCATCTTCATCAAATAGATGGATTTGATCTTCAGGTTCTTCAACAAAATATTTAGCATAATTTTCTTGATATGGAGGTCTGATTTATTGGTCTCCTTGACTTCTTTGGTCTCGTTGACTTATTTGAGGGACTGAAGGTCTCCTGAAATTCGGATTCCTTACTTGAGGGTATTGTCTTTCTCTGGGAKGAGGTCTATTATCCAAGATCAACCTTTCCACTAAATTTTCCATTGTCTTCACCATCATATCAAGCTTTATATCTGTAGATTTAGAGGATGAAGGTTGATTTTCCTCTTTGACCTTATTTTTCTCAGTTTCATATTAATCTTTATTTTTCCAGATGCCATTAAATTAGCTTCTACCTCTATATCATCATTCATCATATCAACTGAACTGGCATATATCCTTTCTCTTAGCAACAAAGCAAAGTCATTGTTGAAAGCATCAACATAGTGCAACTAGGTAGATCCAAGAGGAGGTTTAACCTGATCTGGGATTGCATTATACACCTTCATAAACCTAGTGGAAATTTCTTGCACTRTTTCAACAACATCTCTTTTCAAACTGTTATATTGTGTTAAGAGTTGTAATGGATTTTTCTTATCCTCCCATTTTTTGAGGAAAAATGTTTCAAAACTTGGAAAATTAAGAATACTTCCTACTRCAAGTCCCTTTAACCATTTCTTGACTTCTCCAACAAAACTTTGTGCAAACAATCTCATTTTCGCATCTTCATAGTCAACTTCCTCTAAATCAAAAAAATAATTAAATCTGTCTGAATGTTGATGTGTTGTGATATCTCCTTCTGCATTATATGTTTTAATTCCTTTAGAATAATTCTGAGGTAAGTCATGTAGTTGAGCAAGGAGAACAAGAGGGGAAAACCTAGCAGCCATGACTCTGATAGGACTCTATCTTGGGGTTGAAACTTGCTTTGAAACATAAGCTTTAGGATAACTAACACTCGACTTTGGGAAACTGACACCAGGAGAAATAGGAAATAAAGATTTAAACTTATTAATTCAAAACATTGTCTTACTTAGATCAGACTTTGACTTAGTTCTGACCAGAAACTTTTCAAACTTCACAACAAAGGGAACATCTTCAAGACTTTTAACTTCATAATTTGGCAAGGAAAATGTTCTTTTTAAGGAAACTGTATGTATTTTAGATGATTTTTTCTGGCTTTTCCTAATAATTTTTTCAGGGTCAAATGCAGCTTCTAAAGGATATGGATCTAGATTCTTCCTTGTATGAATCATATTGGAAGCCAAGATTTCTAGTGGGGTCACCTTTTTGTAAATGATATTGACAATGAAATTGCCAGGGTAAATTATACAACTTAATTCTATACATTGTTATAGCAAGATCTGCCTCACCATTTCTATCTTGCACAGAGGGCCTTTTTCCATTTCCCTATGTAGACTTGTCATCCCTTTTTGATGAATCTAGAGCTAAAAATAAATATTTTTCCACATATACGTGCCCTATCTACTATACAACATGTGTATACGCAGGCTGCTCCACTACAGCCCATATACATTGGGATTTGTGCCACAAAATACAAAAATGGAGTCGATTTTCCATGTCACGATAGGAGATCTCTGATCCTTGGCCTTCCATATACTGGAAATGTTCTGACTCGACCCTTTAGTTTCATTGTGAAGGATATAAGAGCACAATTCCAAGCTATTGAAAAGGAGAAGAAAGCATTTAACTTTGAGAGAAAAGTTACTCTGGAGAAATTACTTCATATTGAGTCTGCATCCCTTTGTCCCTCAAGTTTGAACACAGTGTTCAGCCCCCAAGCTCTTCCCCTATTGCAGAGAGAACCTCATTGTCTATTTCCTATGAGCTTGCCTTTGGTGGAGGATTGAAGTGGTGGACGCCCAGTTGGAAGGAACTTGGTTTCTTGGGTTCGAACTGTGCCGACATGGAAGTATGTAATGTTGTCACTTCTGCTAATCATTCATTAATAGAAATACTCCTTTCTCTTCCTATTGGTATCATGCAAATATATGATTATTATCCATGGGAATATTTGTAATGTTTATTAATGGATTATGCTATCTGATGTGCTAACCCCTTTTATATTATCACTATATACTTGTTATGCTTGTTTGTTGAGAACTTGTTGCAGGTATAAATTTTTGGGTCGAAGTGCTCAACGATGGAACATCATTAGACGTTTGATCGAGGTAGGCCTTTTTATTATCTTGCACATTAGTTTATATAGAATATGTTGGAATTGAGTTGATTTCTGCAGTCATACCTGTCTATTGTGGTTTACCCTGGCCATAGAGAGTTTTTCCCTCGTAACAGAATTGGCGACTCCACTGGGGAGAGATCTTCCTTCTAAGGGTTGAAGTACTTGTTCTTATTGCATTTCTCTTTTTCCTTTGTGCTTCTTGTCGTATCACTGCTTGACAGATTCTGTTCACTCTGGGTCTAAGTTTTTAGCCTTTTCCCCTTGCTTGGCCTTGTTTTAAAGCCCGTACGCACCTTTTTCCTTGACAGTCGCGTATACACGTGTGATGTCTCACTACAAGCTGCGTATATACACACTGTTCTCCTGAACAATCGCGTATACCACTTTCCCTTGCTTTTTTTCTTGGTTTAGTGACTGTTGGGTGGGATTTGATGATTGCTGAGCCTTCTTAGGTCTTTGTAGTGCCTGTTGAGATTCTCTGGGTCGACAGGAAACCGGTTTGGAGTTGAATTTTCGGGCATAGTCTTTCTCTTTTTTTTTCATTTTTTGATTTGTCCTTGTAATATGGGATGTTTGCTTGGATGCTTGGTATTCTGCTTGAGTTATTTCTTTTATACACAATAGAATTTTATATATCAGGTTGCGTATCAGTCCATGCATTTTCTTTTTTTTAGTATATTGAAAATACAAAAAAATAGGCATTTTACATTGCTTGGCATTTTTGTCTTTTGAATCTTTATTGTTAGCCTAGTGCATTTAGTGAAAGATTGCATTTTACTTCTGAATTGCAGAGTTGAAATTGAAAATTGCATTGTTTTTATACACATCATTCATTGAAAAAGTTAAAGATAGACTTTGCATTATATTCATATTTATTTTCTTGCAGAGTCATAATATCATGAGTTTCACTTCCATACCTTTTTTGAGTAATCACAACCAATAAAATTTACGCTTTAAATTAAAATTGATTAGTCACAATTTTATTTTTAGGGTGCACAAACTAGTCTAGGATTTAGTGCCTTGGAATAGGATTTTATGAGTAAACTTCTCCAAGAAAATTAAATCTACATATTTGTCTGAGACAGGGAGTTGAGAATTCCATTGTATAATTGGTAAGATCAGGAGGCTCCGCTCACACAGGAGTTAATCACAAGGTCGCGCGAGGTTGGTTGAAGGGATAACCCCTGGATACCCGCCTAGCGTCATAGATATTTCTATGGATTTATTCATAATTGGGGATATTGTTAGTGCCCATACCTCCATGAGAGGTGTTACTTTCAAGGTTTCGGGCTTTGCTACCTTGCCCATATGGTGATCCAGACTTACGAATGCTCGCTTGTGCATTGGTTATACAGTGTTTTATTAGTTTCTTGACTTAGGTATCTCATAGGTTACTTGCAGGGGTTATTATGCTTGTACCCTGGGTCAGATAGGGGTCGAACAACACACAACCTTTATGGAGGATTACCTCTCCAGAGGGATCTGACTGACTGGTTGTTAAGCCCACGAGGCCCCCTATAATTGATTATGTTAACTCCAAACTTTAGCGGGGAGTCTCAAGTGCCTGTTTGATGAAGCATACCTTCTTTAGCGAGGGAGGCCACTCAACCACTTTATCCCATTTGCATTCATATTGGTCGTTTGAATTTTTGGTATGCTCTTTGACTACTACTAGGCCGTAGGAGTCTATTTTGGGTGTCATCATCATGGATAGTGGAGTTTCTTTTGCTCCCTCATTTACTGCTACCCACCCCATGATGCCTACTCATTTCATGGGAATGAACCCTTCCATTTTTAACAATGGTATGCAGAACTACAACACTCAGTTCCTGCCTTGGGTCTCTAGTCATTTTTCTGTTGATATGCCTTCCCCCGTGCAATCCTCTCCCTGGCCCACGTACATGAATCCTAGCATTGGATTTGAGGGCATCATGGCTTCGATGCCTACTTCTTCATTTGATATGAGTCGTGTCCCCATGGGAGGTTGGAACCTTCCCCCTTATGGATCCAATACTAGATATGCTCTTTCAGGAGCCAATTCTCATATGGGTGCTTATTCCACTTATTACACCCTACCCATGTGTCTTTCATCTTCCATGTTGGTTCCTTTGAACAATTTTTCCATGACAAGTCCTCAAGTACACCCAAGTATTTCATATAGGGAGAATCAATTTTACGGTTCAGGATACCCTCTTTATGGGACCCCTTCACAAGGGGGAAACATATATCCTCACTCGAATAATTCTTATCCTACCTCGGTCTCTTTGCAGACCTTAGTGACGATTCCTGTCCAAACCTCTTCAGACCAATTTGGCGTAAACCACCACTTTTATGGGCAGGGACAAGGAATACACCAGGATCCTTTCTAGCCTGCAATGTTTCAGAACCAATCTTTCCCCAGACCTTGGAATCAAATGCCGCAATCTATTGCTAGCCCAATCACTGTCAGTCATACTAGTGCTCCATCAACAACCTTTTCCAGTCATGTCGGAGATGGGTCGACATTTTCTACAAATTATGTTGACAACTCACACCCAAGCTCTGCCAATCATATTGGGGGAACCATCCTATTCACCCCGAAACATAGTCGCGTCACGTCTCCAACCTCTATTCATCATATAGGAGAAGACTCTCTTACCCATACCATTCACGTTGAGAGCATGTCACCAGCCATTGTGGACGACGCTGGGGGCATCGAGAAGCCTAGACGTCTCAGACGTAATCCTAAATTCCTTTGCA
>JASDQU010507248.1:68691-83518 GCA_032191745.1 Picea mariana
TTGTCTAGGGTTTCCTTTACTTCTTTGCTTCCTTCCAGAGTATTCTAATCTTGTCATAGGTCACAATAGAGGTTCATACCTGCCGAAGCTACCATAATATTAACAATTGGTTCATGAACATGTTCTTCATCCGATCTCCACCAAATCATGAAGCTTCTGCTTTGTTCCTCGTGATGACTAATGAGAGAGGCCTTAATTCTCTCCTTTTAGTGGGTCTCTTTCCATCGACTTCAGCTCATTTATTCTGGATATGGGACCTAGAGTTTTATGAGTACCTTGAGGCTTGTAGTCATTAGTGGCAGACTCTCATGCCATTGAAAGATGGGAATACATCAATGTCTCCTGATCAATGGATTCCTCAAGTGTTCGACACCGACTCCTTTATTCACACTTGTAGGAATGTACTCAATGTCTTGATACCTACTTTCATTATTGGTAGGCTTTCTCGCGTTTGTTAATGGTATACCTCAATGACCGGTAATCAAACGATGTCTCATTGTGTTCAACCTTAACTCCTTTATTCACATGATGTAGACTTGCACCCTTGGCAGATAGTGTAGAATACTTGAAGACATCACTATGTGACCACAACTTTCCTGAGTTGTTGCTTCCTTTTCATTGGACCAATACCTATATGAATTCAGTGATCATGGGAGATCAAATTGTACTCCATGGTATACATATATATTCAAATTGGTTTTGATACTGGTTTCACTGGGCCTTGTTCGTGATTATGACAACTTTTGGCATGTAACCACATTTATATTTGCCTATTCATGGCCACAGACACTTATTTGATATGTTTTCCACATGGATCTGCATTGTATTCTTGGCAGCCATGTATGCAAAGTCAATACAAAATATAATGAGTAATCAAGTTCGTTCAACTGGGTCTCTACCACTCCACTCTTGGGTTATTTATAATGTATTTCGGCCATCGCAGATACTCCTCTAATCTCACACATTAGGGGGCATATGTTATAATAAGATCTGCCTCACCATTGTTATCTTGCACAGAGGGCCTTTTTCCATTTCCCTATGTAGACTTGTCATCCCTTTTTGATGAATCCAGAGCTTAAAATACATATTTTTCCACATATACGTGCCCTATCTACTATACAACATGCGTATACACAGGCTACTCCACTACATCTCGCATACACCGGGATTTTTGCTAGAAAATACAAAAATGGAGTCGAGTTTCCATGTCACGACAGGAGATCTCTGATCCTTGGCCTTCCATATACTGGAAATGTTCCAAATCGACCCTTTAGCTGAATTTTGAAGGCTATAAGAGCACAATTCCGAGCTATGGAAAAGGAGAAGAAATCATTCAACTTTGAGAGAAAAGTTACTCTGGAGAAATTACTTCATATTGAGTCTGCATCCCTTTGTCCCTAAAGTCTGAACACAGTGTTCAACGCCCAAGCTCTTCCCCTATTACAGAGAAAACCTCATTTTCTCTTTCCTATGAGATCACCTTTGGTGGAGGATTGAAGTGGTGGAGGCCCAGTTGGAAGGAACTTGGTTTCTTGGTTTCGAACCATGCCGACACAGAAGTCTGTAATGTTGTCACTTCTGCTGATCATTCATTAATAGAAATACTCCTTTCCCGTCCTATTGATATCATGCAAATATATGATTATTATCCATGGGAATATTTGTAATGTTTATTAATGGATTATGCTATCTGATGTGCTAACCCCTTTTATATTATCACTATATACTTGCTCTTCTTGTTTGTTGAGAACTTGTTGCAGGTATAAATATTTGGGTCGAAGTTCTCATTGGTGGAACATCATCGGACGCTGGATCGAGGTAGGCCTCTTTATTATCTTGCACATTAGTTTATATAGCATATGTTGGAATTGAGTTGATTTCTGCAGTCATACCTGTATGTTGTGGTTTACCCTAGCCATAGAGAGATTTTCCCTCGTAACATACATGATTCTCTATTTACCCTCAGGAATCAAATCTTGAAACTTTGTCTTTTTTTCCAAAGGAATATTTCACCTATACTCCGTGGAAACAACACCAAAATGTTATCACTCTGTAAATTTTCTTGGCTGCAATAGAAAATATAAGAGGTAACCACAAACCTACTTTCAGATTGGGAGCTAGCCTTCTCCCAATCTAGAGAGGGCTCGCTCCTATCAGTTTTTAAATCAATACAATGGGTAGGTTTTATGAGAATAAAAAGAGTATGAAATGCTTAGTAGGGGTGAAAGGAACATTTAGTGGGCATGGAGTCATAAGGGAAATCAATTCAAGGTTTTCAGAACTTGGTAGAAAACTTTAATCTCAAAGGCTAGACAACCAACTATTGATAGAAATAAAATATTAAAAGATGGATAGATGAAAAGGAAACATTCAAAGTCACACAAAGCATCCAGCTTAGATTAATTTTGTGTAAACTTACCAGTCTAAAAATGAATATTTGAAACAAGATAGATACAGAGCATATGAAAATGATTTCTGCGTCAACAATTTATCCTTCAAACATAGAATAATATAGTTAATGGAAAGAAAGAAAGAAAGCACATACACTAGGAGCACTGAATACAACAAACAAACAAAAGAATCTCTAAGCAAAAGCTTCAAACACTTGTCTGCAAACCTTTCATTAATATTCAGAAAATATTACAAAACCAACAGTCTTCTTACTCAACTCTCAAACCCTTATATTTTCTTTTTCATTACAATAAATAACATTACACTTCATATTGATTCCATGAAGTTAAAATAGTTAGGGTTTCTAACCAAAAAATAAGTTATAAATGATAAACTACTTTCTTAACAAATTTCCAACTAAATTGCCACGAGTTCCTACAATTTAGGGTTTCAGTTTCTGACTAACTTATACTCCCTAAAACATTTATGTTACATATTTTTAATGGAAAAATGGTTGAATTATCCAATCTTGATGTTGACATATCGAACTTATCCCATATGGAAGCTAAAAATACTCATTTATGTGTTGACTGGTGATTTCGCAGCAACCAAAAACTTTGGTTGCGAAATCTCTGTTTGAGTAGTTTCGCAGCAAGAGTTGTTGCAAAATATTTGTTTTTCATTTGTTGGTGTTGAAAAATTCTTTAGACTCGATCCAAAACCATAAGATAACTTCAAAAAACAAAAAATAACATGACTTATCCCGAGTGCTAGCAAATTATTCCATTACAACTTGAGCTAGCAAGTCCAAATTTCTTTTTTCCATTTGTTCCTTTATCAATCTTTCCTTTGTCATCAATACCCTATTATGCTTGTTTGTGTAGGGGTATATACCTCTTGACCATTATTTTTCCATTTTCCAAAGCTTCTTCACACATGTCCAAGTGTTTTGCTATCCTCTCTTTCATGTGCATGTATTCTTCCCTTAGTTTTACACTTTCAACCTGAGCCTCCTTCAATTGTTTCTTTAATATTTTAGTTGTCATGTCTTCTTTTTCTGGAGGAGATTGAACCTCAAGAACTTCCTCAAAAACAAAATGAACATGCGTCTCATATTTGGTTCCTTCAACTTGGATCTTCTTTCTTGTTGATGATCTAGTTATAGACCTGCCAAGCTTTTCTTTGTTGAGTACTTCTGGACTAAACCTCACTTTCTTTCATGATGGAGTTTTATTTTCTACAACATCCTTAACTTCAAGACATGAAAATGTTTCATCTGTAGGAATTTCATCTATAGTATTTTCATCTACATGATTTTGTTTCTTTRTTGCAAACCTGGTGAATAGTTTCCTGGGTTTTGTCACTTTTACTTCTTCAGGAGAGAAAATAAGTTTTTTGCATTTTAGATTACTTCATTTACTAKCAGGGGTCTCCTCAATGTCTACAACTATTTCAAMACCCTAAAATTTCTTTTTACCCATTTTTATGGATCTTTTTCTAAGAGATATCTTGGTTGCAATCTCAGGGGATTYGATCACAATGGGTTGTTCTTTTTCATCTCCTMTTTTCCTTTTTAAACTACTAGAACCTGTTTTAGTACTTGTAGAAGGAGTAATTCCTTTGGATGGTGGGGAACTAGTAGYGTCAACACAAAATCCTGATGCAGRCAAAAAATAATTCCATTCTCTCTTTGATTTCTCAAGTTATTCAAGGACCAAAATTTTAATGAGAYTAAAGTGGAAAAGACTGACCTCAATTTGATTTGACTTAGCTTTTACTTTATCAGCCATTTCCCCCAGGATTCTAAAAATATAATATGGGAGGTTTAGGGATTTCTTACCTGTAAAGTGCATGATCAATATGATATGGTACATGCATACCTTGTTGAAATTCCCTTCACATGTGAAGTATCTCTGTATTACCCTCAAAAACTTATCATGGTGTTCAAGCATGTAGATCCTAGGCACTCCTTTTGACAGGTTCTCATTTTGAAATTATGCTTTGAAATAGTCATTACAATAGGAGGAATCCAGAGGTGTTCCCTTGAACCACCTCTCACCTTGCATGGGTATCCCTGTTGCCAAGGAAATTGTTTGTTTAATGACTTGAATCTCCAGTGATCCAACCTTTTTTTTGACCCCATCAAAATTTAGGGCTAATTGCTTAGTCACCTCCATGTGTCCTCCCTGTATATTTTAACAAAATGTGAAGCATCCTACTGCCTGGAAATATTCTCCAAAAATAGGATTTGAGTCCAATAGTTGAAAACCTTGGAGTTTTAATCTCACTATGTCGCCTCCCTTATGTACTTTATTCTTCTCCTTGTTTTTATCCATGACTGTTTGTGAAGAGTACTATGATGATGGTTGGTGAAGAGGATATCAAAGCTTAAATAGTATGCAGGGAAAACCTGGTGTATTGGGGTTTAGTCGGAAGATAGTGCTAGAAGGCTTTAGTAACATGGGTTTTGTAGCGAATGAGATGGCACAATTTTGATAGGAAATTAGGGTATTAGCACATGAGGGAACATCTGATGGATATGCATACAGGAATTTTTGCAGCGCGTGTAGTTTCACAACAGACATGAAATTTCACAGAGCATGTAGTTTCGCAACGAATGTCACAATTTCGCAAAAAAATAGAAATTCAATAATTTAAAAGAGGAAACTCCACATGACTTATACAACTTGATTTACAAAAACTGTACCAACTTTCATGACCTTATTCCCATGATTTCCTGACCATTATGGAAAGCTTTAAAGTGATTTGACATGATGGCTTGGTCGTTGCACAAAGCTACGAGATTTTGCAATGCATTTGAAACTGATTGGTTACACATTTTGAAAAAGGTACCAAACTAGATTGGGAAAGTTATGATACTTTTTGTACACATGTAAACTTTCTCACATGACCTTATTATGACATTGTGCAATGATTTTAAAACTCACCCTCTCTAATGATGACATAGGATCATGTAACAAAATGAGTTGACCTTGGGACAAGATTGACCACTTTAACTATGAATTGGAATGAAACTCTAACCCCCTAGATATGAATCAATTTAAACCAACATGACTCATAAGTGAATGAACTCAAAAAATATTTTCATGGGACATTGATCCTAGGACCATGACACATAGTTTTTGAGAAACCAATACATGACCACAAGACTGAATAAACAAAACCAATTGTTTTGACTTTGTAAATTAATACTCCCTAACACGATCATCATTGTTGCTATCCTAGTCGGAGTAGGTGAAGCTGACCAACGAATATGAACTTCGACAATACTTGATACCAAAATGAGTAGTACCTTGATATAGTGGACAATTCGTTTGACTAATTTCTAGTGGCTCTCTCTGGGGTGTTGCATAAATCGAGAAACCACACTAATAGCAAAGGAAATGTTAGGTCGACTATGAGTAATATAAATAAGAATGTTGACCAGTTGTCGATAAAGTGTATCATCAACTTTGGGAGTTTGAAAATTTCTGGTGAGATTTACTCAATATTGAAAAGGAGTAGTACAAGGGTTACAATATTCCATTTTAAAACATGTCAGAAATATCCATTATATATTTATATTGAGAAATGAAAAAACCATCACATTGTGGTAATACTTGAAGACACAAAAAATAATATAGAGTACCAAGATATGTCATGTCAAATGAGTCAACAAGTTGCTTCTTCAATCTAAGAATAAGATCAGTGTTATTGCCAGTAATTACAAGGTCAACAACATATACAACAATAATCAAGGTGTCTCCATTGGTATGGAGTACATATAAGATATGATCAGATTCAGATGGAGTAAAATCAAGGTGTCTCCATTGGTGTGGATGAAGAAACGACACATTGATAATTTAGGTTGGGCCTCAACCACTTTTGGGATGAAGGGGATCTCCCCCATACCCAAAATCACCCCCAAATTTCACGTTGGGATCACTGAAAAGGATGGGAGGTACCTCCAAGGGCCTCCCATTCATATTTGGAACTAGTTAATAAAAATATTTCCATCCTCCTATAAATAAAGGGCCATTGTTTGCAAAAAAGAAGAAGCATTTGAGTATTTTTATGATGCTCATTTTTAGCTTTTGGAAGCCATCTTCCTCTTATAAAGATTTGGGAATCCATAGCAAGTGTTAGGAATCTCTCCTCTTGACTAGTCCATCACTCTTTTCTTTACCATTTTCCTTTGTTAGTCGTTGATAGTAGAAATAAGACTTTGTACTTGTAGACTCAAGATCATTCCCAAGGAGGAAGAGGCGACTCATAAGTTCCCATATTTCTCCGAGTATCAATTCAAAGATCAATTTACTTGGTATACATCTCTTGTGTTTTCTTTGTGCATTCATTTGAAGTTATTGTTTGCTTAGTTTAGATTTATTTCATAGTTGTTTATCTCTTGTTTATTTATGTTAGTTGAGCCACTAACCAACAAACTCTATGTTGTGGTTTTTGGATAGCCTAACTAGATAGTTAAGGGACCTCCTTTTTCTCACCCTTGTGAAAAAAGGAACCCAACATATTGGTGACCATACTACGGATTTGAATTAGAATTCTTCCCAATTAGGTTGTTAGATTTTTCTTTCTTACTTGTTTGCATGTGCAAGGGTCAAAACTGACCTAATCTCACCCTTTGAGAGTAGGATTTCACCCCACAGTAAGAGGATTTTTTCAAAATCTTCTTCCCACCCACTTCTTTGCGTGCAAACAGGTTTGGGACAAACATACGTGTGGTCCGCGCACTTTTGTGCTATGTCAGAACTCTCCAACTACGCACTGTGCATGACTGTTTCTGATTCTGTCGCACACCTATCTTAAATTTTGCAAAATTGTAAGGCTTGAGTTTCCCGTTGCCACTTATTAGTTTAGATTTGATTTTAGCACTTTGTGAAAGCCAACAAAAACAACCTGAGGTCTCATTCTTGCATACATAATTCCCACATCACACATAGATAATTAGGGAGATTAAAAAGAACCACAATATCTTTGATTTCCTTGGTTGCCACGTGGATGGTTTAATAGGTTTTTTTCATTTGAATATCTAAACAAAGCTTTCATTTTACAAATTTATCACATTAAACCGGGACAGGAAGACCATCTAAACGAATCTTGGAGTATGCTCTTTCCTCGCACCTTAGTGTGATCTTGGAAATTAGAAAAAGAGGTTTCTTAGATAAGTCTCCATCTCCCTTGGTAAATCAAATTACTTTCAAAAAGAGACCAATCCTCTCAACTTGTTGAAAATTGATCTTAAAAGAGTTGTAAGGGCCCATATGCCCATATGCCCACATGCATGAAATTATAGGATAGTTTTCAAATTGTTAGAGTAAGTCACCTAAGGAGTTTAAATAACTTGTAAGGGCCCACACATGCCCACATGCTCACAATCTAGGACTACTTTCAAGTTTTCTAGATTACAAAACACCTTAGGAAGACAACAGGTCCAAGTAAGGATTATCATATTCGCCATGATAGCTTAGGATTTCCTTTCATTTGAAAGGGTCATTTTAAACAAATTTAGTAAGTTATCTAAACAAGACAAGTAAAGGACCACACGATGTCCACCATGCTAAAATATTGAATTTAATTTATTAAAAACCTTTTTCACCATCACCACTCCTTGCACACATTCTCACTCATTCAAAATCCTTTTTGCTAGAGACTTGAAACTCTTGTGGGCTTCATTTGTTTATAAAAGGGTCTTTGTGCACACCTTCATAAAGAAGGAAGTTGATCCATGACCCTAACTTCACAACCCTCTTTCACATTCTAAAAGAAACCATAATCAACCCACTTTCTAACCTCCATAGGAGGAACACAAAAGAATTTGGTAGTCTAAGTTATGATTTTGGGAATAGGGATCCAAATAACTCCCCATCATCATTTCTCATTTTGAAACTTAGAAATTTGTGAATTAGGGTGCCAAAATCCTCCCACTCAAGAATTCCTATACCATAAGGCAGGGAGACACCCATGAAGGGTCGAAGGCCGAGGTCTAGTTGTTCTGCGCATGCCTCCTTTGGTCACCCAACCGTAGGAAAGAATCCATCGGGTGATCGATTTTTGAGGCCGAAAATCTAAATGCCGTGCTTGATGGAGGTAGCTTAGTAGCCAAAAAATAGTATTTATATACCTAAGGTGGTGGTTGTGGGCTGCAATCGCACCTTAGTCATATTTTGAACGGACGTTGGGAAATATCGCCAGTACTTTTGATATATGCCCCTTTCATCCCTTATTATAACTGATTGTTCATCCCTTCAGTAGTTTCTCCTCAAGTGGGTTCCGACCCCACTATCGAGATATATTTTGGAGGTCCAATGCTCTTTGAGAGGAAGGAAATTATGTCATATAGACACGTGCATTCATTATTTGATTTTTAGTCCCCCACGAGGAGTTACAAAAAAAACCCAAACCACTTTTCACATTTTCTTGTTGTATGATTTTCTCCACTTCAAGCCCATGCAATATTATGAATACATTGTTTAAAATAATTTGAAAGCAATTTGTCCTATCATTCTTCACCACTATTTACACACACCCACTTATAGGCTAGAATTTTAGGGGAACCAAAATATCCACGTCGTTCGATATGATTGAGAAATTTACCCCCAATTTTGGGCGGTGTTCCTAATTTCGTTGAGACATCAACAATACCATCACATACGCCAATTAGTGCTACGGTACTAGGCTCAAGAATACTAGGAACCACTGTGCTCGAAACCAATATCCCAAGAAACTCACAAAGAAACCCTCCACCACAAGGAGGCAGAGCCCAAACTTTTTCAAAAAGTACAAGCTCCCAAGGAACCACTTCGTCCCACAACATGGAAGGACCCACTCCTATCATGCCTTTTTTGGCTTCACTCAATATCCATGATCTAACCAAACTAACAAATGATCCCATATTACATGACCCCACTTGGCCGAATATGCCCAGAAAAATACCTTCACACATCCCTAAGTTTGAAGGGAAAGTTGGAGAGGACCCCACCAACCATGTCATGTCCTTCCACTTGTGGTGTTATTCCAAAATCATAATGGAAGATTCCATTCATCTATGGTTATTTCAGAGAACCCTCACTCGTAAAACAACTAAATTGTATGTGGATGAGAAGTATGAAGCCCACTCAACATTTGAATCATTAGCCAAAGCATTCCTATCATTTTTTCAACTTCCCATCTGTCATGATACTGGATCTAAAATCCTATCAGACTGCAAACAAAATGTCGCTACTCACATTTCAGACCATATTCTTGAATGGTGTATACGTCACAACCTTTGTAAAGTAGACACCACCTCACAACAAAGGTTAGATTGGTTTCTCCGATCGCTCGTTCCTACCCTTGCTAAATATGTGGCAAATCCACTCCCCCAAACTGAAGATGAAGACATCACTAAGACACAATAGTTTGACCTCATATGTTGGCATGTTTACAGGAAGAGTGTGCTTGTCATTGATGGCAGGAACAACATCGACGATGGCATGTTTACAGGAAAGAACAACAATGACGATGGAGTATTTACAAGCAAGAACAACAACAACGATGGCATGATTACAGGCAGAATGTGTGAGGCGGGCACCAGAAGTATTTTGGGAAGACGCAGAAGAGAAAGATTGATAAGCTTAGAAGAGATAGTGCAGAGTCACACGCAGAGTGAAAGTGTGCGCCAGGGCCGAGGTTTACTTCGTTGCCAAAGCTCAGGAGAGATAGCATTATGAGACGCGTAGATGAGATCCCATACATCAAGGCTCGTAGAAGGATCAAAGGTCGTGGCCTTTGACACTTAGAGATTTTAGAAAGCCAAAGCTCAGGAGGAGGAGCGACAATAACTGTTGGATCGAGCACTGTGAATGATCTGGGCCATCATATCAGAGTCCAGACAAGAGGATCACATAGAGGAAGATATTAGACCTCAGCCATTGGATCAGAGTGTGAAGGAATAGAAACTGTTAGATCTAGTGGAGCTATAATGTGGATAAGTCCAGGATTCAGTAAACACTCCAAAGCTGTGAAGCAATCCTAATCGTTCATCTAGGAAGGACACGTGGCAGTAGATAAAGCAGATTTGGAGAATCGTGAATCAGAAGAACTACATCGAGCAGTTTGCAGACATCGAAAAGTTTGATTTTGTGAGTTGATCACAGTCATTCGATCACAAAGCACTATGGGCCATTGATCTGGAGAGGGTGTATTCCTCCAACTCCACAAAATGTGAAGTCGTGATGAGATCCGAGTTTTCAGATCGAAGAGGATTTGTGATCGTTGATCTAACAAAGCGTAAAATCATAAGTCAGGAGAAGGGAGGTGAATATTCCTCTAACTCCATGAAATGAGAAGTTGCAATGAGATCTGAGCCGTCATATCGAAGAAGAGTCGCGACCGTTAATCTAGAAAAGAGAAAAATTAGGAGTCGGGAGAAAGGAGATGAGTTAACCTTTGAGGACGTGAAACAGAAAGTCTCGAAGCACTCGAAAGATTTGCCCTAGGTCATAGCGAAGAGTGCAATTCGTGAAGGTTAAGGGAGGAGCTAGCATGTCGCTAGTCTCCACTTCAGAGATCGCTGAGATCGCGAAGCTCCCTTTTGATTAGCGAGTGGTCACAACCAGTGGTCACATTAGCGAAGGTTAAGGGAGGAGCTAGCACATCGATAGGCTCCACATCATAGATCGTGAGTTGGGAGAATTGAGGCAACTTGTAGAATATCTGATGTCCAAGATTGTGAAGCACCCTAGGGTCAGGCCCCTGGTCACAGCCAAGGTCACATCAGTGGAAAATAAGGGAAGGAGCTAGGATTTCTAGGTTCCATTTCAGATATTGCGAGTTGGGAGAATCGAGGCAACTCGCAGCTGAATATCCGATGTGCGAAGTCATGAAGCACCTTTTGGATAGGTGTCTGATCATAGCTCATGGTCATGTGAAAGGAAGGGGCTTAGCCAGAAAAGTGAGCGCCCACTGTTTAGTTTTCTCAAAAATGGAAAAGGTGCCAAAGGCATGAGCACGCGGAGGTTCTTTAGGTAACTGCCAAAAACGACTGATTGTTTCTACCAGATAATTCAAAGAGGCTTCAGGGTGATCACTAAAGGCGCTGAAGAGTCTCGAGGTAGCTGCTAGTGGTATAAATATTAATCATAGAGACAATTGATAGATGGAAAATTATCGAAGACTTTAACTTCCAGAGAAGCCAAAGAATCTCATCATAACGACCATTCATGATGAACAGACTGGGTATAACTGTAGAGAATAAAAAGAGTTGTTAGGATGATCTGGCAGAGGAATTGGCATGAGAAAGACATGTAGAATAGAGAAGAGTGAGTGCTTCTCCGATAGTTAGGCGTGTGTGTAGAAGGAGACCGCAAGCTCAATCTGATGTAGAGATGAGTAGCGCAACAAATGACATGAAAAGGTCGCACATGGCATAAAGGCAGAAGAGAAGCTGAACATAAGTGTGGTTGCGTATGAGGAGAAAGAGTAGATAATAGAAACAAAACAGAGTATAAAACACAGAAGAATAGAAAGTGTAAGGTGATGCAAGCAGGAAGACACTAATGCAGGCAGAGTAGAGGAGTGTAGTAGAACAATGATGAAACTGGTAAGACATTGATTAATACTATATCATTGTAATANTATATCTCAGGGTGGTAGGGTGGTACTAGGGAGTATTTTTGTCCTCAGATTTTCAAGTGGGTGCTTGAACACAGGGAGTTGTAGCTTCCATCTCATTGAAGAAAAAAAAACCAGGGTGGTAGGGTGGTGCAAGGGAGAACTATTGTTCTATGTTATACATGTTGGTGCCTATGTGAATGTAAGTTGATGATTTCATCCAGTTGGTGCTGGAACACTCAGGGAGTTAGTGCTTCCTTCTAGTTGGTGCTAGAGAATCAAGAGAGTTGGTGCTCTTATCAAGTTGCAGCTTGTACAGGTTAGTGCATGTGTGACTAGAAGTTGGTGCTTCCATCGAGTTGGTGCTGGTACACAAAGGGAGTTGGTGCTTTCTTATAGTGGGTGCTAGAGAAACCAGAGAGTTGGTTCTCTCAACAAGTTTCTGCTTGTAAAACAGAGGTGGTATCCTCAAAAGGAGTTGGTGCTCATAAGAATGATAATGTACAAAAAATAAAGATTACTTATCATATCAAGAAGAAGAGGTTTTATCCCTTATGGGTTTCCTTAGGAATATCTATCTCTGTGTGTTTCATGTGTGTGATTGATGGTGAATACTCTATTGCTTACTCCACTGAATTATTGTGATCATCATTTAGTGTTTTTTAATGAGATTAAAAATGGGCATAATTTTTTAAGCATAGTAACAACTGATTCACCCGCCCCCTCTATCAATTGTCCAACAATTGGTATCAGAGCAAGTTCCCTTTATTTAAGGGTAGATCCTAGAGCTTAAACATGACTAGCCATGGATGAACTTCAACCAACAAGGCCCCTTTGTTCAATGGAACAAATGTTTCCTTCTGGAAAGTTAGGATGATAACCTACATAATGGCTTTAGGTGCATATGTCTGGGATGTGGTAGAGACCGGTTACATAAAGCCAGTTGTACTAGCTTCTAAGGATGACAAGCTAGTATTTAGCTTCAACGCTAAGGCTATGAATGCTATTCTGAGTGGGCTTGTAGAAGTAGAATTTGTAAAAGTTATGCACTTAGAATCTGCCAAAGGAATGTGGGACAAACTCATTAGCATTTATGAAGGTAATGAGAAGGGAAAGGATGCCAAGCTTCAAACCTACAGATTACAGTTTAAATAGCTAAAGATGAAAGAGGATGAAACTGTTGGGAAGTACTTTATGAGAGTTGAAGAACTAGTAAATGAAATGAAAGGACTTTGTGAAAAATTTGAGGAAGCCTCGTTAGTTTAGAAAATTTTGAGATCTCTGCCAGATAGGTTCAACCCAAATGTCTCTGCTATAGAATAAATTAATGATCTCAAAGCTCTGCCTTTTGATCAACTTCTAGGCACATTGACTGCATATGAAATGAGGATAGTTAAAGATAAATCCATCTCTAGAGAGGCATCATTTAAAGAAGATAAGAATGAGGATTCTGAGCCTGATGAAATTGAAGCAAAATTTGTGAGAAGACTAAAGAAAGGATCAGGCAAGTACCAAGGAAAGTTTCCCTTCAAATGTTTTAAATGTGGAAAATAGGTCACTTTGCATCTAAGTGTCCACACAAGAAGAAGGACCATAACTCTGAAGGTGAAGAGGAGTACAAATCCAATATATTTGGTAAAAAGAAAAGTTTATGTGTAAACAATGATAACTCTTCAGGAGAAACATATAGTGACTCTTCTTGTGAAGATAAGGTTAATGACTTTATGCTTATGGCTAAAGAGGATTATGATAATAAAATCACAGGAAGTGATGTCAATGATGAATAAGTTGTGGTTGAATTGGAAGGAGAACTGATCAGTGCCCTAGAAGAAATTGCTAGATTCAGATTTAAGAAGAAAAAGGAAAAACAATTGTTGATACAATTCGAGAAAGATAGTAAAAAACCTGATGAAGACTTTGCCCTACTAAAAGTGGAATTAGAAGAGGAAAATAAAATAGAGGACACTCTGAAACAACAGTTATCAGAGAAGAAGGCAAGATGTGAAGACTTGGAAGAAGAGGTAGTAAAAACCAGAAAAGAGATGGAGAAGTTTAAAGCATTGTATCTCCAAAATCTTCCAAGCATTAAATCCTCAGAAGAACTAAACGACATTCTGAGCAAACAAATATCTCCTTTGTTGAATACTGGTTTAGGCTACGTAAGTGGTTCAAGCAACAAACAACCAAAAATCAAAGAGCCAGTAAATATGATCAAGTTCCAATTCAGTAGACAATTAGACCATGTGAGTACTCTGCCACCAGAAGCTAATAAAGACAAGATGATCCCTGATGAAAAACAAATATATCAGAAGATGGAGCAAAAAATGCCAAGAAGAAGGCCATTCTTTAGGTACCAAAATTTATTCCATGGTTACTGTTTTTACTGCTCTAATTTTGGTCATAAGATTGCAAACTGTCAAATTAAGTTTAGAGACATGCAACTAAGGAAGTCAAGAAATAAACAATCTGTTAGCACTAGGAGTCACCTTCAGATTGCATGGAAGGCAATCCCAGTACCCATCAAGTTATAAGTGAATGTAAGGGTGTTTTAAAGGGTCAAATGGAAAAAGGACTCAAATGATAATGTTCTAACTTAGATAACAGGGCTAGCATGCACCAACAATTAAGGTCTTGGCTAACTTCAATCAGTAATTTGGGAGTAAGTATGAATAGAGGGAAGAATTGAATGAGAGAAGTGTAGGGGCTGTTGTAAACATCAGGTCCACAAAAACCTAAGGAGGAAAGTTTCTTAACACAAGATCTTCTTGAACTGAGAAACTAAGGAAGCTAAATAAACATCATGATAACATAATGATTAAACATCCAT